>JADRCD010237256.1:0-29168 GCA_019843815.1 Montemys delectorum | reverse complement strand
TTGGAGTATGGAATTTTCCCGGCAGGCCTCAGGGACTGCCTGCTGCCAAGGCAACTGTGGTCGGGTCGGGAATACTATCAAACCACAGATCTGGAAAAGGAAGGCCAGGCCACCCTTTCGGCTTGAGTCAGCTCAGGTACAGGCTGTCCCTTGAGGAAAGGCTCCCCTATGCCAAACACAGACAAGGACTGCAAACAAGGTTGGTTCCCCCTGGGCAGCTTCCCAGAACTAGGCCAATTTGGGCCCTGTAAGGACAAAGGAGAGAGGCTTTTCTGGGAAGGCCGCAGCAGGCTCTGCCCAGTAGGAGCTGCAAAAGCCACATGATTTCTAGGGAAGCCCCAGACACCTGTGTTAATGAGTGTCTGAGGTGAGATCTAGACCTTTGTGGGTGCCAGGAAGAAGAAGCAGAACTGTGCATAGATGTGGTCCTGGGATTCAGGACGGCAAGAACAAAGCCATCGACATCTTAGAGCTGAGGTTGAAAGTCCAAGCTGCAGCCCAGTGAGTAAAGTGCTTGCTCACCAAGCATGAGGACCTGAGTTCAGTCTCCCAGAACGCATGCTGAAAAGCTGGGTGTGGCAGCACATACTTATAACCCCAGGGATGGGGAGGCAGGAAGAGGTAGATCCCTGGGGCTCACTCTCCAGCTAGCCCAGCCTAACTAGTGGACTCAGACCAATGAGAGCCCCAATCTCAAACAATAGCAACAGCCCATAAAAGCCCTAACATGGGCTGCACCTGGGAAATGCCAGATGAGTGCTGATTCTATATGCAGGTATGCAAATATATGGCCATTCCTATACAATGTAACCCCAGTATGCAGGTGTACAAATGCATGGTCATTCCTATACAGTGTAACCCCCCTCCACCTATGCATGGCCACTGCTGTACATTGTAACTATCCCTCTACACATGCATGGCCACTGCTGTACAATGTAACCCTCCCTCTATACATGCATGGTCACTCCCTCCCTCCATATATGTAGATGCACACCCCTATACAGTGTACTCCCCCCCCCCCCAGTTTGTCTCCCAGCCAAATGGGTAGACACAGAGAAGCAAGTGGTTCCTTCTCCTCTTCTCTGTGGTGTGTGGTATATGATGCACAAGAGTGTGAAGGTTCATGTACCCTGTGCACCCATGAGGGTCAGACCAAGGTATCAGGTATCTTCCTCTATTGCTCTTAATCTTACCCCGTTGAGACAGAGTCTCTCACTGAACCAGATGACCACATTTTTAGCTAGGCTGACTGGCCAGTGGCCAGCAAGCTCTCAGAGTTGACCCATCTCCATCCCTCTGATACCAGTGCTACAGGTACAGTGCATCCATCCATCCAGATCCTTACAGGGGTGCTGGGATTTAAACTCCTGTCCATGTGCTTGAAGAGCATGTGCTGTTATCCACTGAGCCACCACCATCTGCAAGCCCAAGAGAAGGAGAAGCCAGTTCTCTGGAGTCTGTCAGGAACAGATCAATACTACCAGCACTACTGTACTGGCTGGTTTTGTGTGTCAACTTGACACTGGCTGGAGTTATCACAGAGAAGGGAGCTTCAGTTGGGGAAGTGCCTCCATGAGACCCAGCTGTGGGGCATTTTCTCAATTAGTGACCAAGGGGGTAGGGCCCCTTGTGGGTGGTACCATCCCTGTGCTGGAAGCTTTGGGTTCTATAAGAGAGCAGGCTGAGCAAGCCAGGAGAAGCAAGCCAGTAAGGATCATCCCTCCATGGTCTCTGCATCAGCTCCTGCTTCCTGACTGCTTGAGTTCCAGTCCTGACTTCCTCTGGTGATCAACAGCCATGTGGAAGTAAGCCAAATAAACCCTTTCCTCCCCAACTTGCTTCTTGGTCATGATGTTTGTGCAGGAATAGAAACCCTGACTAAGACAGCTACCCAACAGAGCCTAAGCCCACCCACAGCCAATATGGCAGGGAGCACAACTGGACAGGTGGGAGACTTGTAGCTAGCTTTCTTTTATCTTTCTGGGCCCTGAAATCTTGGCTGCAATTCTAAGACCACTTCCAAGGTGGTGAGGCCATGGAGGGGCCCTCTGCATGGGAACAGGAAGGCACATAGCTGCTGCTGTGGCTTTGATTGTTAGTGGTGTTACTCAGCCTGGCTTCACACTTTTTTCTGCTGCTTTTCTTCTTCTTCCTCCTCCTCCTCCTTCTTCTTCTTCTTCTTCTTCTTCTTCTTCTTCTTCTTCTTCTTCTTCTTCTTCTTCTTCTTCTTCTTCTTCTTCTTCTTCTTCTTCTTCTTCTTTTTCTTTTGTACATTTCTTTAGTAGGATTACGAGTTTTCTGACTTAAAGCCTGAAATTGCTCTTAGGATGAAAAGCAGATTCTGTGGCTCTAAGGGCAGCCCAGTTTCAAACACCCTTCTGCTGGCAGCGATGAGGTATTCCTTTCCAGTCACCATGGGGAAGGTAAAGGATGATGTACCTGGCCAATAACCTTTGATTTATTCACTGGTGTTATTTTAGTTCCCTGGTGGATAAAAGTGTTGATCCTTTTTCTTTTTTCCAAATGTCTCTTGTTGGTTTGTATGTCTCCTCCTGAGAGCTGTTTGTCTGTTTACTGTTGGGAGTATTCAGAGGTTTGGGGTGTTTAACATTTGGGGTTCTTTATACATGCAGGGGCCAACCTCTCGTCAGATACAGTCAGCAGAGAATGTTCTCTCTGTGTCTAGACTGTCTGGACACTCCCGGTTGTTTCCTTTCCTGTGCTGAGGGTTTTGAATTTCATGCAACCCACGTGTCAATTTTGTGTGGCCTGAGTCATTTTTGGAAAGCAGGAGTGGTTTCGCTGCACCTTCCTCTTGTGGTTTCAGAGTTTAGGGTCTTCCAGTGAGTGCTGTACAGAACAAAGGACATGGATCTGGTTTTCCACCCTTTGAAGGACCTGGGATTTCTGTTTTGGAGGTTTTGTTTGTTTGCATGTTTTTTCTATCCAATGTATTTTTTTAAAAACACTTTTGTTGTTTTAAGACAGGGTGTCAAACAGCAGCTCAGGTGACCCTGAACTTGTGTCAGAACCTATCCTTTGCTCGAGTCCTCTGATCATCCTGACTCTACTTCCCCAGATATTAATTTTAAGTAAAAATTAATTACTTAGTTTATTTATATCCCAAATACTGCCCTGCTCCCAGTGTCTGCTTGCAGAGTTCTTCCCCACCCTCCCCCTTCACTTCTGAAAGGGTTCCCCCTTCCTCAGTGGGAGAGGATGTGCCCAATCTTGTAGAAACTTGTTTGTTTGTTTTTTTTTTTTTCATAAAAAAATTTAAAGGCTCTAAGAGACCAGGCTCACCTCTCAGGTGTGGCTCTGGCTGTGAGGCTGAGACTCCATCAGAAAAAAACTGTGTTTTGAGGTATAAACATCCCCTACATGTCTGATGGAAGGAGTCCTGGTGTATAAGAAAATGGAAATAGAGAAATAATTGGCCTATGTGTTCTAGGGTTCCTTAATGGCCAGATATGGCCTTGGGAAATCTGGCTATTGCAAACAGAAAACAGAAAGGGCAGAATTTTGGGTCTAACAAACACGGAACAGAGACACTTATGGAGAAGATATTTTCAGAGAACATTTGAAAATTTAAAAAGCTGAACGAAAGGCACAGGTGAAGCTGAGTGAAACATAGTTGCTTGCCTTTATCACTTAATCAACAAAAATTCTTGATTTGAGATCAAAGAGGAGGAGCTAGGAGTCCACTTCCTGCCCAGATAGTGTTGATAAACGGGATTTGGATCTGGGGCCCATTGGCCTATGATGCTGGAACACTAGCTTCATGACCACACGTGGTCCCATTTCACATGTGTGTGAAGCTTATGTGCAGTGAGAGGTGATACTTTCAACTCAACACGATGAACACAAAAAGCTGTCAGAGAGCTCTGAGTGAACAGGGTATCTCAGGTAGAAACCTGGAAGGGCAACAGGGAAAGCTGTTACGATTTGCTGTACGGAGCCCATGTTCTGGGCTTGTAGGTTCAAATCTTTGGTCCCCACTTGGTGGTGCTGCTTCTAGAAGGTGCTTTAGAGGTAGGACATCAGGGGCATAGCTTCCCACGGCCCCCACTGTCAGCATCACCATACTTCCTCGTTCTTGAGATATGAGCAGGTGCTTGCAGGCTCCCACTGACTAGAGACGCCAGAGAGTAATGGCAGAGAATTTGGATCTGTACCTGCTATAGGAAACTGTAAGTGTTGTTGTAGGAGTCTATCGCTGAAGCGCCAGGACCCAAAGCAACTTGAGGAGGAAAGGGTTTGTTTCAGATCATAACTCTCACTGAGGGAAGTCAGGACTAGAACTCAAGGCAGGAATCTGGAGACAGGAACTGGAGCAGAGCGGTACCTTTACTGGCTTGCTCCTATGGCTTGCTCAGCCTGCTTTTGTAAGCCATCCAAGACCAACTTCCAGGGTGGTACTGTCCACTGTGAGATAAGCCCTCCCACATCAGTAACCAAAATCAAAACACACATGCCTGCCTACAGCCCAGTCTTATGGAGGCATATTCTCAGGGAGACTCCCTCTTCCCAGATAGTCTAGGTTTGTGGCAACTTGACAAAAAAACAAAACAAAACAAAACAAAAACAAAACAAAACAAAAAAAAACAAAAAAAACCCAAAAAAACAAAAAACAAAACAAAACAAAACAAAAACAAAAAACAAAAAACAAAACCAACCAACACAAGAGAGTTTCAACAGAGGAGTGACTTGCATTTGAGTTATATTTGGAAAGAAAAATGGCGCTGTGCGGGGTGGATTACGCAAGTGGGACAATAAAGCAGGAATAGTTGGCTATCTGATGACCACGGTCACAGGACTAGGGTGGTAAGAGTGTTCAGGAAGAGAAGTGGAAAATTCTAGAACATACTTCCCCAGTTTGTTCATGTGCCTTAGCTGTCACTTCATCTATCTCTTTAAGCATCTTCATTTCAAAGCATGGTCCCCAAAGCGTGCACATTAATGTGCTGGTCTTTGGAGTGGGAGACATCATAGAGAAGAAGGTACACAGAGTTGTTACAGGAGAGGAGAGTCTATTCAGGCTGTCAGTAACATTCTGAAGAATGCAGGCCGGTTGTCCCCATCTGACTCATCAAAATGTCAAAAAGCAAATAACAGCAAACCAAACATACATCCTGATGGGTGCCAGTGGCCACTGCACGCTGAGACGGTCAACAGACAGCAGAGTGGAGCCTCTGGTTACGCTGGAGAAATGCTGATATAACAGCCAATTATGGACGTTTAGCTCTAAGAACGGCCTAGAGCAAGGAAGGGCCATGTATGAGGCACAGACCAGGATGCAGGCTCCCCTTTTATTTGGATAAGAAGACTCTGTGATATGAGAGACAACTCTGATAAGGAGAGTGGTCATGAGGTGTCTGAAACAAGAATAGTCAGGTGACCATAAAGAACTGCAGGCACTAGAGCAAGGCCATGCCACATGCAGCAGGGACTTGGACACCACTCAAAAGCCAGCATGCTGAATCCTACTGACAAGAGAGATGAGACAGAAAGTGAGCTAGTGGCCAAAGCTATTCATTAAGATCAGGGCCCTGGCTGAGTAACTCAATGAAACACACACTTTGACCTAGCCACATGCCATTGTAAGATGGAAGAAGAACTTACAAGATGGGCCTAAAGGGACCAAGGGACAAGTAAACCACAAGGCTGGTGACTCAGGCTCTCATGTCATCATTGTGGTCTGGCCACACCCCATCCCTCAATTTGTGCCTATGACCTCTTGAGAATCCCTTATGATCCAGTGATTAGATATCAAGAAATGGACTGAGTTCCATTCACAACTGGGCTAGCTCAATATATAACATAAGCTTAAAATGGATTGCTGCCCCATAACTCACTGTTGCAGAGTTCTTGGAGTGAGTTGGAAGGTAGAAACGGCAGACCCACAGAAGCTCAGAGAGCATAGCTAGCCTGGCACACGCAGCACTGGGCAACAGAGGTCCTGTCTTAAGCAAGGTGGAAGGTAAAAACAAACACCCAGTTTGTCTTCTCATCTCCACACATATGTTGTGGCATGTGCGCACCTGCATTCACATACACAAACAAATGTACACACAGTACTCCCACACCCAGTAGGCATTGAAATCCATCCATCAGGAAGAAACTTTGTGGTGGGTGAGGGCTGCCCCTGGTAAGCCACTCCATAGAGAGAAGGAAGTGGTCTGCAAGTCTTGAGGGCAGTGACCAATGTGGCTCTTTGGTCATAGGCCCTGGGAAAGAGAAAATCTGAAAGAGTAGACTTCTGGCTAAGCAACTCAGGACATCACAGAATTGAATACAAGGTGTAAAAATATTTATATCCTGTTCTTACCTATCAGACAGCACCAAAACCAAAATGTACCCAGAATGCCTGAGCTGGTTGATATTAGCACACCAATGGCCACACCAATGCTAGCACAATAAATGTTTTTGTGTCATGTGCAGTGTGACAGAGATTATTCGTAACCTCACCAGCATGAGCTACCATTCACCAAGTGTGATTTACATCTTCCCAAGGCTAAATGCCCAATCGACTATCAGCAGACACCAATATCAAGATCCTAATATGATCCCATTTCATTGGTCAGCTACCTATGTGATGGAAAGCTGCTAACACTGGACTTCCACCTGAAAGGGATGCTACTATGCTTTTTGGATGAAGATTTCTCTCTCCTCCCTACAGGGCCCTTGATCTATACTCTATACAAAGATTCATAATGTGCTTGAACTGAGCCATAGGCTTTAAGATGTTGTGAAATTAAAAATGCACTGGGCCAAGAAACTCCAATAGGCCTCATGTAAGAACTTAGATGTGCACTTCTGCTCATCTAAGATGTGAACTCTTGGGTTCTGCTCCAGATCTACTGAACGGAGCTTTGAGGCAGACCCAAAATGTACTGTCTCAGATAGTCCTTAAGTACACTAGAGTTAGGGAGTAGCTGGTTAACACTAGAGGAGACACAGTAGTGGGCACATGACCAGGATGACACACAGTATGCCAGCAAGAAGCATTAGCTTGGCAGTGATGAAGTGGTGTTTTAAAGAATAGAACCCACTTCAAAATTTTGCCCAGCCCAGATCGGATGCCATCTTGTAGGATACAGAGCATCCCTGCTCTCAGGATCTGTGAGAGATTCAAGCCATGCTGATAATGACTGGGGTGACTGCGTGCTCCGTCCTTCCAAGGATGACCCGTAGCTAATACCATCCTTGACTCTCAGGAGGGATTGCTATTAAGATCGCTACTACAGTGCATACCTTGGGGAATCAGAATTTCATTTCCTTGGAAAAGCCTTATTGGGAATGGCTGTCATCAGTCTGAGATGAGCTGTGGCCCTGACAGGCAGAATAAACGAGTCTAGGAAGCAAGGGGTGGGGTTGTGATTGATCCCGATGAACACAGCTTCCCAAGATTCACTTGGGAAAGCTGTGCTTCCTGTCCTACAACTCTGGGTCCTGGGAATAGGTTGCAGCAAAGAGGAGTGGGACCAGAGAGAAACATTCTATCTGGAGAGAGATGGAAGGGGATCAAAGGAGGTGTGAAGACCACAGAGCCAACCCTGGGAGCAACGGCTAAGTGGGGTTTCAGGACACAGGTATCCAAACCCTGTAGGATGGATCTTCTACAAGTGTGAAGGCAAGCAGTCAAAGAAGCAGAAGCGAACCCTGAGAGCAGTGGCTGTTAGTGAGAGGCTGTACCATAAATCCATCCCAAGTTTGTGGTCTTCATTTTTAAGGCGCGACTACTCCATTGTCCCCCAGCAGGTCATCGGCACAGAAGAGGTAGAACCAGGACCCAGTAACTGGGAGGGTTAGAGAGGATGATGCCAAGGAAGAGAGGTCAGAGATGTTTGAGAGATGTTTCAGGGTGGAACTTCCCCTGAGGGAAGGTGCAATATGGAGGAGGAGGCTGGGCTGGGCTGGGCTGGGCATTGGCAGATTGTTAATACACACTAAACCTGCAGAAGGAGATGCAGCATGCTAAGAAGCTATGCCTCTATGCAGAAATGTGGACAACAGAGGCACGTGTCTGGTAGGTTTTAAGAAGCACACATGAAGCCAGAAGGCAGAATAGACTTTGCTCACCCATATCTCAGGCAAGCTAGAAGCTCGTTCCAGCCAGGGAGTGTCCACAGGGACTCCCACTTAGCTAAAAGTAGAGCAGCCAACAAATTCTTGTCTTATTCTCGAGACAGAATCATCAGTCAGATAGAGCAGGGGAGGGGGAGGGGATTTCTGTGTTCACTGGGAGGAAAATCTTTGTGGAAGTGAAATTGATGGGAATCGGGAGAGAGAATTGTTCGATTCCCTTAACTGCCCTAAATGAGCTGCATTTTCTGTGGTTCATGAGATCTGAACCCACTATTAGTGGATTTTGTGACATTTTTAAAAGTAAAGTGACATAGGCACTAGATAAAGGGACTTTGCAGAAGAAGACGGACTTTACGCTGGAATGGAAGGACTCCTGGAGAACACGACTAGCAGACAAAGAGACATGAAGTCAGTCAACCAGAGATGTTTCTGGAATCAGAGGTGCCAGGATAGGGAAGTGTAATGTCAATCCAAAATGGTTCCAAGAAGTTCTCCCAATAGTAGCCTGGCCCCAAACCAACTTTTAAGCACCATATTTCTCTTGCATGGATTTTTATATTCTATTTCTAGTTATTGGAGTTTTCTCTTGAACCTAATGGCTTTTATTACTTACATGAACAAGAAATAATGTAAGGGAGGGTGGCCTTATTTAGGCCTGCGATTTGAGAGAGTCAGGACAGAGCAGGCACGACAACAAGGGGTGGACAGTCACATGACACCCCTAGTCCTGAACTCTGAGGCTTACCTGGCTTTCTCCTCCCTAGCCGTTTCCCTCTGGGACCCTGGCCCATGGGATGCTAGATCCCAACTTAGAGGCACATCTCAGCTGATCCTCTTTGCAAACACTCTTAGAGAATGGTTCAAGGAGCCTGAGTGTTTCATAGTCCAATGGAGTTGGCAATTGAAAGTATTCATTATGCAGCTGAAGAAAAAGGGTAAATAGAGTCATTGGCTCCCCCAAAGCCGTACAGAATTAAGAGTCGAGATCCCAAGCCAGGCCAGTATCCCTCTCTGAACAGCATGTGATGTTACGTGTGTGTGTGTGTGTATGTATAAGAATAAAGACTGGTATGAGATTCCCTGAGTTATCTCCTTAGGCTTGTATTTTTAATTGACAAAACAGTGGTATTTTTGCCTTCATTAATTGAAGTAATTATGTCCTTGTCTCTTCCACATTCCACCAATTATAGGTCCTTGAATTCCAACTTTTGCTATGCTATTTCCTTAGGTCTTTGACCTGTGGCACCATAACTTTGTGGAATATGAGAATCATTTCATGCTTCTTGGTTATTTACTCATTTTTTCTGTTAGATAGTTTGCAACTTTGATTCTCACAGGTCATTCTGACTTTACCCACAGTCCCCTGGGGCAAGCGCATAGCTCCATCACATGTGCCCTAGAATCGCTGTCTGAGTCTTTTCTTTTTCAAGTGCCTGAGAGAGGTAGAAACCCACTTAGCCATAAAGTAGTGAGTTCTCTGGCTGAGAAATTTGAATACAGAGCCCATGAGAGGCAGGGAGCAAGGACCAAGTCATTTGATGAGTCAGATGATAGTGAATCTACAGAAGACATGGGAGCAAGCCAGAACCAGAGTCCTCAGTGTGAAGCTAGAAAGAGGAGACTGAAATGCAGGCAGGTCAAGGTGAAGGGCCAGAGGTGGGAGCTGAGAGCCCTTCATTTCAAATATCCAATAGTGTTCAAAACCTCTGTGTGTGTCTGTGTGTGTGACTGCATGTATGTCTGTGTCGGAGTAGATGTCTGTCTGTGTGTCTGTGTGTCTGTCTCTCTGTATGTCTGTGTGTGTGACTGTATGTATGTCTATGTCAGAGTAGATGTCTGTGTCTGTGTGTATGTCTCTGTGTGTGTGTCTATGTGTCTGTGACTGTATGTATGTGTATGTCTGTCTGTATGTTTCTATGTGTGTGTCTGTTTGTCTCTCTGTGTGTATCTATCTCCATGTGTGCACCTATCTGTCTGTGTATGTGGTGTCTGTCAATGTTTGTGTGTCTCTCTGTATATCTGTTTATCTGTCTCTGTGTCTGTGTGTCTCTGTATGTGTCTGCTTTTTTCTGTGTCTGTCTTCATGTGTGTTTATGTCTGTGTCTCTCTGTGTATATCTGTCTGTCTGTCTGTCTTTGTGTATGTGTGTGTGTCTGTGTATGTCTATGTGTCTGTCTATGTTTATCTATTCATGTGTATGTGTGTGTGTGTGTGTGTGTGATTAGCTTGCAAGAAACTCTAATATTCAGACAAGAGATATAAGTTCCTTGTTTAAAATTCTTTATTGTGTGGGCCTGTGCAATGTCTCAGCAGGTAAAGGTACTGGCTACTCAAGCCTGGCCGCCTGAGTTTGATCCCTGGAACCCACATAAAGGTAGAAGAGCAGAGCAGACTCCATAGGATTGCCCTTTGAATTCCAATCGTGTTCCATGCCATGTGTATCCCCACAATAATAATAATATTACTATTATATAATTATAATAATAAATTACAATAACTAAAAAAGTTAACCTTAAAAAAAAAAAAAACAAAAAACAAAAAACCCCCAGTAAGTCAAATTGAAAGCAACAACTGCCCCAATCTCTTGCGGCTGTGTTGCCTAGGCAGGGCCTGCCAGGTGCCCTCTGTGGTTCCAGGTCTTCTGGTATCTGCTCTGCTCTTCTCCCCATAGCTTGGCGCTCACTGTGCTGCTATTGTTTCTCAAACTCCAGCCCTGTCTGGCTTTTGTCTGGGATGGCTTTTTTTTTTTTTCCTGTTCTCTGTGGTCATGCGAAGTCTCATCCTCGTGTCTCAAGCTGTCCTGGCCACTCTTGCCTGATGTGAACTCTTCCTATTTTGAACTCTCACAGTAATTATTATCTGCCCACGTATTTGGCAGATGGTCACTGTCTCCTTGAGATTCTGCTGGAGACCTACTCTCCACCCAGCTGGCTTATGCAATGAGGAAATGTCTTATCTCATGGAGCAGGAAGTCCTGAGTCAGGACAGGCTCCAGCAGTGATCTGGGGACTTAAACGCCCTTGGAAAGAAAGCCCTGTTTCCCCAGTTGCCATCCCAGTGTCTGTCTAGTTTCTTGTGGTCCTAAGGTGACTGCCAATGCCTACATTTCCCTTTGTGTACACCAGACAGCAAAGGGTGGGAGCTCGCACCCAGGCATTGACTAGGCATCTTTTCTAATACTAGACCAAAACAGTGGCAAAGAGGATGACCTTAGAGCAACTGAGACCACACTGCTCCTGTGGAGAGGCACCCCTGTCTCTTACACTCAAGAAGTTAGGGTCTGATAGACATTAGGAAGTAGGGAGATGAATGCTACCCTGAAATAATTATCTATTATCTTATCTTATTTGCCCTCTTTCATCCTTCATGTCTTTTCCTCTTGAGTAACTTGTGAATAGCCTTAGTATAGGATACTTACATTTTGTGCTTGGCATATAACTGTCTTATAGTTATAGCTGGAGTTGGTGGCTGACTGAATTTGGGATTTCTAAGATCCAGCTACATTCTTTATGTGTGTGTGTGTGTGTGTGTGTGCGCGCACGTGCGTGTTCATGTGTATATGTATGTATATGCACATGTGTGAGCATACATGTGGAGGTCAAAGACAATCTCAGGTATTGTTTATCCACATTGTTTGATCACTATTTTTTAATGTTTGAGGCAGTCTCTCAGTAGCTTTGAATTCTGCAGTAGACAAGGCTGGCTTGCCTATGTTTCTGTGAGGTCATAGGGACAGGCACCACAGTCGTCTGCCTCAAACTCAGTGCTTTTCTGTAGACCTTGTGCCGATCTGGGCAATCAGAAGGATCAGTACACACCTACCCTGTTCAATGTTTGTTCTAAGGTGACACTGAGCTAAGCTGAAAAATCCCTAAAACAGGAATACATACTGGTGTACTTCCGTACACACTATAAAGGCCATTACCCACAAGAAAGGCATCCTTCTGATGGCCTCGGCTGGGGAGATATCGTCTGCTGAAGTAGAGTAAGGCAGGGAGATGGTGGCTCAAAGTTTCTGAATGAGTCAGGCCTCTGGTGCTAAATTTATTAATGAATCCTGTCCCTTGCCTAGCAGACACTGTGGCAGAAAGTGAAAGAGGAAGAGGCCATTCGATATCTGTTTTTAACAATGTGTTCTGACCCTCCATCTGCCAGGGCACACACTGGGGGCTTTTCTCTGGGGAGAGACTGGTTTTAGACTCTTCAGATTCTAGATTCCTAGTGGCTCTGCTGTGGCCTCTGGAGCTTTGCTCTTCGTGGAACTTCAAGTCTGCTCCCTGAAGTAATCACCAAACCTTCTTGGAGAGTAGTCACTCGTACCTGTGTGCTTCCCTACATTTTATCCAGCCTTCATCATCACACGCTGCTAACTTCCTGTCTCCATAGCTCCACTCTGGGTCTCTTCATAGGCTGTTCCCCAGGCAAGCTCTTAAGTGGGCTTTCCTATTGCTCTTGATAACCCCTTTTCTACTGCTACTTCCACACATGCATAAGGACTGTAAAATATCCCACCCTTACACTGCCTCAGATTGCATAGCATTCTCTCTGCAGCCACTTGTGGCAACTGCATGGTCCTTGTTCAGCTAGGACATTGCTGCTCCATTACCTTTGCTTCTCCTTGTTCAGCTATGACATCGCTGCTCCATTACCTTTGCTTCTCCTTGTTCAGCTATGACATCGCTGCTCCATCATCCTCGCTTCTCCTTGGTCAGCTATGACTTCGCCGCTCCATCATCCTCGCTTCTCCTTGGTCAGCTATGACATCGCTGCTCCATCATCCTTGCTTCTCCTTGGTCAACTATGACATTGCTGCTCCATTACCTTTGCTTCTCCTTGTTCAGCTATGACATCGCTGATCCATCATCCTCGCTTCTCCTTGGTCAGCTATGACATCGCTGATCCATCATCCTCGCTTCTCCTTGGTCAGCTATGACATTGCTGCTCCATCATCCTCGCTTCTCCTTGGTCAGCTATGACATTGCTGCTCCATCATCCTCGCTTCTCCTTGGTTAGCTATGACATCACTGCTCCATCATCCTTGCTTCTCCTTAGTCAGCTATGATATCACTGATCCATAATCCTTGCTTCTACTCTCCTGCCAGCCCCAAACGCTGCTCTATTCCTGTTGCATTCTCTAAAAATGACCTTGATCTTAGGATAAACTCAAAGTTTGCTGGGATTTGTTTTCTGCAAATTTACCCTGATCTGCAATAGTGGGATGATGATATTGTCACAAGACTGCAGGCATTTCTTCTCAGTGAGATATCTAAATACACCATATCCTCTAAAACACCACCCATATGATCGATACATGGGCTTTGAAAATTCCACTTGTCTTATTGATTCATACAAAATATTAAAACTAATGTATAATCAGCCTTCTTTTTCACCCTCTTCCTTATTTCCTTTTTCTGTATGTGTTTATGCACATATGTACATATAGCTAGTCATAACTTTGACATCTACTGTTTATCCTCTATCCTCTATCATCTACCTATCTATCTATCATGTGCTATTATCTATTATGTGCCTGTCATCTATCTCTTTATCATCCATCTATGTATCATGTATTTGTCTATTATCTATCTACCATCAATCTATCTATAGTTTATGTCTGTCATCCCACCTATTATATGTATATAGCTGTAATCTGTCTATGTATTATGTACACATCATGTATCTACAAACTACCTGTCATCTATGTATCATCTATCTATCTATTGATCAATCTATGTATCTATACATCTATCATCTAATATCTATCTATTATCTATCCATAATCTATCTATCCATCTATATATTATCTATTTACCTATCATCTATGCATCCATCTATTATCTATCATCTACCATCTATCTATAATCTATCATCTATCATCTATTTATCTGTCATCATGTATCTATCACCTATGTATTTTTCATCTACTCACATATCATGTAGCTATCAACTAGCTATCATCTACCTATCTACCTGGCTTATAATCATCCATCTGCCCATCTATTCTCTATCAATTTACCAAATTGTCTATAATTTATATATTACCTACCAATCATCTAGCTGTAATCTGTCACATGCCTATCATGTTTCCATCTCTCTACCTATCATATATATATATATATATATATATATATATATATACACACACACACATATATAATCTATCTATCTTGTTATTATGTATCCATCAATGATCTATCTACTATCTATAATCTAAACCATCTTTCATTTATTATCAAACATCTTTCCAATTTCACTTGAAGAAATTATTTGGTGCCCAGTTGTGGACAGTATGATCAGCTAACAGCCCCCCACCAACTTTTATCTTCTTCAGAGTCTTTCTTTGCTGTATGGAGTCATCTTGCCTGTATCTTATAACAGTAGCCATGCCCATGACTGAGGAAAGTGCTTCTAGAGTGTTGAGCTTCACTGCCAGCTGGGAAGGTAGATGACAGGTAGATGGTCCCTAGCAGAAGATGCTGGCTTTGTAGTTAACCAGTCTCCATCAGGAATGACAAAGTGTGCTGGGGGAAGATGGTGAGTCTGAGGGTGTGCTACACTCAGCCTTTGTGGCACATGGAGGGAATCATAGCTTTCAAGGTAACCATGTTCAGATGGATAGTAACTCCTGCTGAAGGTCAGTCATTCACTGGGTGGGAAGGTGACAGTCAGCTGGGTAATAGACATGGGAAAGATGAGTGGGATAGCCAGAGGGGTCCTTCTTGTCCACAGTGTCTCAGCTGCAAAGGTCCAGGTCATCTGAGTGACGTCAAAGATGGCTAACCGCTCCACCCAGGCAGATCTCTTATGGTCTGGGTTGGGGACACCCGGGACCTAAACAATTAGGATGCGTATTTTGGTCTGTGCATGTGCAATATCATACCTTTATTCTTTATCTATCCATCTGATTTTTTTGCTGTATTATCAACTGTTGCCTCTTTCTCTTCTGTCCCTTTTCTCGCTATAAAACCCAGGGAAACCTTCCCACAAGGTGAAAGTCCTCTTGGTGTGAGTTTTCAGGAGTTTTTC
This sequence comes from Montemys delectorum, assembly GCA_019843815.1. NCBI lineage: Eukaryota > Metazoa > Chordata > Mammalia > Rodentia > Muridae > Montemys > Montemys delectorum. Next base: position 14,054 of record JADRCD010237256.1, on the reverse strand, counting down.
AGAGCTTACTGGGCATTGTTGACTCCACAAAATCTCTACTTTCCTTTTTGCTGTGAATTCCCAGAGAAGCATATTCCTGCTTTCCAGCCTGTCTCCTCTGCCTCACCTCTTATCCTCTTATCCTCTGCCTGTCGGCTGCTTCTTGTCTCATCTGCTAACTGCCCTTCCATGTGACTCTGTTATAAACTGAGCCGTCTGTGAATAGCTGTTTCATGGGTTGTTCCATGAATCTGAAATGTCCTACAAGCTGTTCTGGCAACTTTGGGAGGAGGGGTATAGTGAGAGAACGTCACAGGGGGATATTATCTCTGCATCTCCGGCTCTATAACTTGTCAGCTGAGCTGGTCCACATCTTTTCCCTTCTGTGGCAGCCTAAGCCTTGAGATACTCAGGAACCCCAAACGTTCTTTCCTTCTATAGATTGTTTCTCAGTGTGTTCCTCACCTTGATGCAAACATGTCTAGAATATGAACATGTTTCTCCTCTGAAATCTTAAAGCTGGCTCATCAAGTGAAGCCGCACCTAGTCCCATCCGGCTGTTAACTAATTGGCTTCATTTTCTTCAGGTGCTCAAAGCGGGCAGGCACTAACAAGGGACAGTTTGTCTAGGGTACCGGCTTCAAGGAAGTATCCCGTAGACTGGGTGGGTGGTCAGCCAGATAGTAGCCATCCATGAGCAACTGGAAGGAAGGTTCACTCTGTAAGAAATGAACATATGCCAACTAGGAGATTTCTTGTTGTTGTTTTATAAATGCTCTTTCCACAATTTGCCTTACCAGAAACCCCCCACTCCGGCCCCACCAGGTTCCTCTTCATTTTCTACCTTGTCCTCAGTTGCTCTTCGGTGCTTAACCTAAACTGTTACAAATTCCCAAGCCATTATGATCCTTACCACAATCCCACCACAACCCCTGCACTGGCTCCACAGATGGATCCCTTAACAAGCTGCAGCCTTGTGCCCCTGCTACTTGACAGCATTCTGGGGGAGGGAGGGAAGAGGGTGCAGGCTGTGAATTGGTGCTGTGTAGACTTTGAATCTTTTCAATGTGTTTACAGACTGATGGTCATGACTGTGTATGACTTCTGGGTTTGAGGGATGAGACGTACCTGTAACATAAGCCAGCCTTACAAAGTTAGGGTGGAGCATTTTGTCTAAGAGAAAAAAAATCTGGGTCACATGACAGGCAGTTTTCAGCTCAGCAAAGTCATTATTGCTGAAATTATGTGATACATATCCATCCTTTCCTTCCTGTGCCCTGGCTTGTGAATCTAGTTTCTTACGCCAAGGCTGTGGGAAATAAAACATTGAAAAATATATAATACTCGTTTTAACAGGAACACTCAGGATGGCTGGAGACCTCAGAGCTGGTATAGGGTTTGATATCACATTTACCATTTTCTACTGGAAGAACTGACTCATCAGAGCAAGGAGGCCCTTTTATCTCCACAGTAACAGCCTTGGACAAGTGCTAAATGGAGACTTAAAGACCCCCCAAACCTTGAGTTCTTCCTATCTGTGAGGGTTAGTGACTCAGGTTTACCCTGTCCAACTGCTGAGTGGAGAAGCTGCGGACTCATGGACAGTGACAGGTCTCCTTCTGACAACCAGTTCCCTCTTCTATCAACAGATTCTACTAGCTGCCTGCCTATCTGTCTGTCTATCTATCTATCTATCTATCTATCTATCTATCTATCTATCTATTTATTCATATATTTCTTTTCTGATGCAGGGTCATAAGCTAGCATGCTGTCCACAACTCATTGAGTAGCTCAGGAAGACATTGAACTTCTGATCCTCCTGCCTCCATTTCTCTAGTGCTGGGGTTACAGATATGAGACAGTATAATTTAATACTTTTTTGAGTCTCCTTCTACCCCAGGCTGTTTGGGAACTCACTATGTAGCTCAGCCTGGCCTATAACTCACAGTAATCCTCATATGTCAATCTCCCAGGTGCTGGGATTACAGGTGTGAGCTGACACATCAGGCTACTCATTTTTTTTCCTGTAGATTCTTGAAACACTCAGGTTTGTACAAATCAATTTGTCCCTTAGTCCCTGTTTTATGTCTGGTTTTAGAATTACCTACAGTGTTCAGCAGAATGCCAGGATGTTGTTGTGACTTGAAAACTCTGTTGAAACAACAAATGATTTTAAGCAGGGGCCAAGATGAGGAAGGCATCAATGTTGGGGTTGGCACCAAGCTTCCTGCTCATTGACATCTCTTGGGTTCACACCCATCCCAGGTCAAGCAGCCCACACAACCCACCCTGGCTCCTCAGTGTGAAACCCTACTCAAGATGTGAAGCACCACTCAGAAGCTATAGAACACGTTGGTATATACCATCTGCCCTTCCTAGTTCCTTCTTTCTTTGGAATAACCTTCCCTTCCTAAAAAAAATGACTCTTTCTGGCACATTCCTACTGCAATCCTTGCTAAATAACAAGAAAGACTAAAAAAAATGCTCTTGAAATAAGTGCCAACAGCCTGCTGCCCACTCATTGCAATGTTCTGGTTTAAATAGCTACCTTGTCAAAAAATAAAATAAAAAGTAAACAGAAATCTTGGGTATCTACTGCAGACTTGTGATCCATCTAGTGATTACGTACCCTGGGAGATAATGCAAAGCCCTGCATTAGATGTTTTCACTCTGTTGTGTTTACAATAATCAGAAAGGAGAGCATCTGAGATCAATAAAGGAAAAAACAAACATCCCTCCCCAAGCCTTAGAAAGGAATTAATCTGCGGTAAGTCAAAGCCCAGGTAGACTTGAGGGTGTCAATGACAGTGGATCTTGTGATGTCCTTTCCAATATTGGTTCTCAATCCACCTGTGCATTTGCAAGGCCACATGAAGACTTTCATTTTTCAAATGCCACATGCTTTTCATTTTTCCAACATAAAAGAATTAGAAGACCTATCTTTTCTATGTTTCCAAAACTAAGACTCAGTTTTGCTTCTAAATAATATAAGAAAAAGTATTTACTCTTTCAAAAACCATATCAACCTATAGCCCTGTCATGCAGGGGCAGTATTCTGAGAGCCCAGTTTCATTCTGTCAGGGAGTCAGCATGTGAGAGAAACCCTGTACTCCACCTCTAGACTGTCTATGCAGAATGACATACATTTAGTATGTGACTTGGATCCCGCCATCTCCTCCTCTGGGATGTGGTTACTGAGCATGCCAACACTTCACTGAACCCAAAGGTATGGGGGCTTAAGAATAGTTATTTTAGCTGGGTATAGTAGTATATGACTATACTCCCAGTTAGCACACACTTGGGAGTCTCTTGCAGGAGGATTGCTATCAGTTTGAAGCCATCCCAGTTGATGATGAGTTCTAGATCAGCCTGGGCTACATAGATGCTATCTTAAACAGACAAAACAAACAAGGCAGCTGCCTGGTAGTTAGGACTTATGTTTGTCTTTATCCCCTGTTCTTTACCTCTTATGAAGTGACCAACCATAGACTCAAAGCTATTTATAGTTTTAACAACAAATAGATACCTATGTGACTCTTCTTGCACACAAATACTAATTTTGTTAACTGTAAAATAAAAATGTATAAATTAAATTTTATAAAATTAAAAGCATTTTCTCTTCAAAGACAAAAACCAAAGGCAACTGATACTCTGGGAAACAACTGAAAGCACAATAAATACATCAGCATATCTGAAAAAGACTATATCTAGAATGTAAAAAAAAAAATCAAAGCACAAAAAACAGTTAAAAGCTACAAATAAAAACAAAGTACACTCAGCCTTTCACACAAGAGGCACGTGCATGGCCACTAAGATGTTAAACCTTGCTGTTCAAGGGGAAAATGGGAGCTACAGCCTATAGCTGTGTTATCTCCTACACACTAGAACAGTGACAGGTGAAGGGCCCAGATGTCCTTGCTGTTGGTGAGGTTGCAGAATAAACGGCCCCCTCTCAGAAGAAGGTCAAAATGGTGTGGCAACTTTGGAAAGCAGTTGGTAGATTCTTGATATTAAATCACCTTTTACTACAACTCAGAGAACCCAGGAGAAAAAAGCAATGAAGCTCAGAATTAGCAGATGGAAAGAAACAGGAAACTTTAAAACAGAAATCAGCATAGAGAATAGAAAACAATGCAACTGAGTTGACCTGTGTTCAGTTCCTAGCACTGACAATATGACTCACAACCACCCTTAACTTCAGGTCCAGGGAATTCTATACCCTCTTCTAACCTTCTTGGCACTAATGACACACATACTATACATACATAAATGCATGCAAACCACTCAAACATATAAAGTAAAATTAAATAAATCTTTAATTTTTAATGACTACAAATTATTTTATGATTGTGCATGTTGTTCTCAGAGGCCATAAGAGGGCATGAGATGCTCTGTAGCTGGAGTTACAGGCATTTGTGAGCCTCCTAACATGAGTGCAAGGAACTGTACCCAGGCCTTCTGAGAGAGCAGCATATACTTACTTCTGAGATGTCTCTCTAGCCGAGCAAATGTGTTCTTTTTTTAAAGATAAAAGTACAGAGTAGCTGTAGAGGGCATTAGATTCCGTTACAGATGGTTGTGAGCCACCATGTGGTTGCTGGGAATTGGACTCAGGACCTCCAGAAGAACAGTTAGTGCTTTTAACCCCTGAGCCATCTCTCCAGCCCCCAAATGGATTCTTAATAAATAATAAATCAGTTTATCATCAACTGATAAGCTAAGAAAAAAATACATGAGAGAGCAAACTGTCAACAATGGCAGAGAGATAACATAGAGGATGGGAACAATAACAGGCAAATGGGAGACCTCAGAATGTACACATCCCTAGAGACATGGCCTACCAGACACATCATGAACCAGAGATCTGGAGCATACCCCTTACCACTCATCAGAAACCTCACAACAGACGAAAGCCAGAACCAAGTGGTTTTACTGCTGAGTTCTGTCACACACTTGAAAATCTGATGATAATGGCTCTTTAAGTCCCCCACAAAAATGAATGAGGAGGAAACACTTCCAAATTCATTTTATCAGGCCAGTATTATCCAATGTCAATGCTATGTGAAGACAATTTAAGAAAGGAAACCAGGGCTGGAGAGATGGCTCAGTGGTTAAGAGCACTGGCTGCTCTTCCGGAGGTCATGAGTTCAAATCCCAGTAACCACATGGTGGCTCACAACCATCCATAATGAGATCTGATACCTTCTTCTGGTGTCTGAAGACAGTTACAGTGTACTTATGTATAATAAATAAATAAATAAATAAATAAATAAATAAAAAGAAAGGAAACCAAAGGCTAAAATGCTCAGTGAATGTAAAATCCTCATCAACAGCATGTTATCATATACTATGACTAAGGAGGGTTTCCCCCTGGAATGGAAGGATGATTTGATAAATGAGTTAAAAGACTGGTGTAAATTCATATTCTCCTTCTAGTCACTTGTCAATTCTCCCAACCCAAGAGTTTAACGTTGTCCCTGAAGTTCTCCCATGGGAACTCATGAGCCTAGCTGTCCCCTTCTCCCTCATGGTGTCTTTACTCAACACATCCTCAATCCTCTCCTTGAAGTCACATGTCTAACAATGCTACCTGTGCACGGCTCTCAAGTCCACTGACTTTCCAAGTGTCCAAAGCACTGAGTCTGTAGACCAGAGGAGGCTGCCATCATTGTTTGCTCTGAGTTCAGCAAGACTATCTAAGTCTTTACAGAAGCCAAGCGCCACCACCCTCCCACCCACCCCACCCCCCGCCCCTCACTCCAACTTCCTTGCTATCCCAACACCACCACCACCCCAGAATCAATTTCTCTAACACCCTTCGGCTAAAGCCAGAGGCTTTCTCTTGAAATGGGTACTGAGTGGAATTCCTGGCCCAAAACTCCAGTGAGTTTGACCAGGCTACATATGTGTTTTCACATGCTACTAAAAGCTGTTCTTCATGTGAGTTCCCTATGCTACTGTGTTTAGTTTGTGTGTATTTAGCTCATCCATGAATGTCTGCCAGAGATGTAACTGATGTGCCCTCTTAGTGAGACTAGTCAGGAGTCATCTCTCTACAAGCAGCCTGGTGGGTATTCTTCCATTTGCTCTTACACATGTGAAGTCACCTTGAGCCTTATGGGGACACTGGGCTCGAAATCCCACTGTCTATACTGTCTGTGTATAAGAACAAAGCTGTTTGTGTTATTTTTTGCATCATTGTGATGGAATACCTGAGAAGAAGCAACTGAAGAGGAGAGAGGTACAAACACAGCCAAGGGAGGGGCTTGTGGCTGTGGCAGCAGAAGTGTGTGTCTGCCTGCTCATATCTGGGTGGATAAGGAAGCCGAGACAGAGTCGGAAGCGAGGCCTGGTTGTCAAGCTCAAGGGCCACAATTACTAATAAAACTTACACAAGAACTTTAAGATAGGAAAAACAATGGCTTGTGGCTTCAGCAGGTTTCAGTCCATCACTGTGGAGAAGGCATGGAGGAGCTCACACCACAGAGCATGAAGCAGAGACATCTCACATTGTGGTGGACCAGGAATGCAGAACAGGACTGGCTATAGCCAGGCTTGATGTTCAAAGGCTTGATCCTCGAGCTCCCCTTCCTCCAGTGAGACTTCATTTCTCAAAGTTCCTCCAAGCTTCCAAAATAGCACCACCAGCTGGGGACCAAATGTGCAAACACGTGCATGCACCTGTGAGGGCTTTTATCCTGGAACCCTAATGAAGGCACAATGCCCACAAAGGACTCTGACACAGAGAGCATTCCAGAGCCAAGCTGATGTGGAGGCATGGCCCCTAAGGGTGGTCAATCTTTATCACCCAGGACTGCTTACACTGGCTGGGGTTTTCTGGACTTAACAGGCTTGGCTTATATGTAAGAGCGGCAATGAGTCACATGCACCAAATCTCCCGCACCGGTCCAAATGGGAGTCCTCCCGTCTCTGAGTCTGAGAATTTCAGATGGACACGTGGACACATGCACCCCAAGTTTCTCCACAAACTCTACCATTGAGGAAGCTGTTGGAGCACACAGGCTCCTGTCTGAGCACAAGTCATTCTCTGGTTCTAACAGAGAGCACCAAGCGGCACAGTTAACAAAGTCACAAGGTTAAACCATGCATCGCAAATCCTTCAGATCCAAACGCTCAAGTATAATCAGTCTCTTTTAATTACAGGGGAATATTGGGCCTCAGGGAAGTGAGTGCTCTGGGCCTTGTGATCCCAGTAAGGTTCAGGAGCTGGAGTGGGTTTGGCTGAGTCACTCCCAGCAGCATGACCCACCCCACGCACATCACCTGACTGCCACATGCTTCAGCTAGCCCAACTGAAGAATGGAGTAAACACAGCCGGAAGGGCCTAGGGTGGCAGTGCTGGCTCCTGCATATGCTGCCCTTAGAGTTTCTGGGGGCACAGGTTAGCGCCACCGCACCAGTGTCTGAGGGATCCCCAGCAGCCTTAAGTCCAAACCACCTTTGGAAAAGAGCCAGTTTCACATTCTTTGGGTTGCAGTACAGCTCACCAAAATTTAAAGTCTTAAAAGTCTCAGTATAGTTTGATCACGTGGTTATTTGTATTGTTTTATTTTTAGAGAAGCATCAGTGATGTTTCTATGCAAACTGCTTACCCTGATGATGAAACCGGAAGTGCTCTGAGTGGTGAATGGTAGCCATCATTCCACAAACCAAGGTATGCGTACACGTTAAAGTGCAGGGGGATCCTAAGGAAGAGCAGAAGGTAAGGACCATTAGTGACCTGGAATTATCTCCCGCAGAATAATAGGCAGGAAAGAGTATCTAACAGTTGTTAGAATGATCGAACGTATTTAAAACTAAACAGAGGAGAAAGTCCGAGTGTGCAAAGAACAGGTGCTTTATCTCTGGATTTCCATTTCTTAAATTCTTTTCTAGTTTCTTACGGAAAATCTGCATTTTTTTCTTTTTCTTTTCCCATAGAAATCTATTTGAAATGTCCCCAGTCTCTGCACTTGAACTGCGGAGGCTGTAGACAGCCCAGCCTGCAGCACACCTATAGAGCCTGAGACACAGTGATACATCTGCAAACTAAGGCTTGAGCAACTGCAGGCCAGGAGGCTGCCCCGCCTGAAAACGGAGTGGGATTTTCAAATTATATATATTGGAGGAGGACATGGTGGTGGTGGTGGTGGAGGAGGAGGAGGAGGCTGAACCTGAAGAATGATGCCTCTGTGAGGTGGCTTCTTAGCTCCTTTTGCACGTGGCCTTCAGCCTGACTCCTGTAATTCTGGCTGGCTGGCTAGCAAGCTTGCCAAAGCAGCCGTCTCCTCTGCTCCTCCACTGTCATATCTGCATATCTGCTTAGTCTGTTGAGCAACATCTGATCTGGAAGGTAGTACCTTTCTTTCAAAATCAAGCACCCTTGGTGAGACGCTGTCTCTCCTCTGAATCTGTGTTCCACTTGGTTGAATGTTTGATTGCCCAGCAGGTGGCGCTGTTTTGGGAGGCTCTGGAGCCTTTAGAGGATAGAGTGGAGCTGGAAGAAGCTGGTCATTGGGAGGAGGCCTCTGAAAGCCGCTGCAGTCTGTCCTGTCTTCTACTTCCGGGTCCGCCATGATGTGCTGAGTCTCAGCCTCATAATCCCATGATACGAACTCCTTTGTGCCTTCCTCACGATGATAAATGAAGGCCCCTGACACCAGGAGCTCCAACAAATGTCTCCTCCTATGCAGAAGATGCTTCTGCATAGAGTTGCAGGAGTAAGAGTCACAGGGCTGAGTCCGGGTGTGAATACTAAATGTCTATGAACATCCCGAGGTAGAGGCACACCTGTCGATGTGTGCATTCCCCTATAGTCCTGTGTAGTGTCCTGGTTAGCATTAACTGTCAACTTGACACAGCCTAGAGTCATCTTCTTCAAGAGGCTGCCTGCCGGCATGTCTGTGGGACAGACAGTCTTGGTCGCTAACTGCTCCGGGTGGACCCAGTGGGCCACAGCGTTCTCTGGGAAGGTGGTCTAGGCTAGGGCAGACGAAAGCTAGCAAAGTGTGGGTCAGCAAACAGGGCAGCAAGAAGGCTTCCTCCACGCTTGCTTTCGGCTCTGACTTGGACTGTAGTAGCAGCTAAGATAGAACCGCCCCTTTCCTTCCCTAGGTTGATTTTGCTCAGTGGTTTTTTTTTTTTTTTTTTCTTTTAATCACTGCAAAGAAAGGCAACCCAGGAGCAGAAAACCCTCTTTCTATAGCAAATCCCCTCAGAGATGAAAGCAATCCAGTGTCTTGGCCCCCCCCCCACAGTCAATGTCAGAGAGGAAATGGGTTTTTGTGAGACAAAGGGGAAATGAGCTCAGGCCAATAGAGGCTCTAGGATGAGATCTTCCTAAGATGACGCAGCCAGTCACAACCCCATAACCAAAACCGAGGGACAGACGGTGGACTGTCTCAACCTTCCCGGATGCTTAAAGAGGCAGCGTGGTGCTGGTGCCCGCTTCCCCTGAGCATACATGCTGAAGGTGGCCCAGAGCCCTAGGCAGCAGGAGGGCTGTCTGGAAAATATCTGAGCTCTCAGGGAGTAAGTTGCAGTGTAGAAGAAAAGTGATTTCTCTTATTCACACAAGAGAAACCGAATCACACTGTTGGTTTTGTTTGTTTGTTTGTTTTGTTTTGTTTTTTAATCTCTACCCTACACCTGGTACCCTTTTCATGTTTACAGAATGCTGCAGAGAACCTAAGAGACCTTGTCCTCAAATGTGTGATGTTCAGTTGGGAACAATGAGGAGGTCTGGAATGTGCTGGGTGATAATTGTAGTGAAGGAAGCCATAGCTGGGGAAAGGTAGAGAGAAAGAGAGAGGTGAAGTTTGGTGTGGAGTAGCAAGGGCCTCTTCCTCCTTGAAGGATGTGACGGGCCTAAGCAGGCAGAGGGCGGAGGCAGCCACAGGAACCCTTTGCACACGAGTATCTCAATGAGAAATATAAGGTTCAGAGGTATGACTGAGTCAGTGTAGCTGAAGGCCACAGTGAGGACACGGCCTTTGCTCTATATAACCTGAGAAGCTACTGGAGGCTCCCAGGGGAACAAGTGATATGCTTTTCTAGTATGTGGGGACTGCCAAGATCACAGATAGGAGTGGAGTGGCCAGTTAGGATGTGTCTGCCGGAACTGAGGTGGTTGTGGCTAGACTGCACGTGAGACCATGAGGGTGTAAGGAGCAGGGAGATTTCCAAGGAAACCTCAAGAGGATTGGCTTGTGTGCTAATGTGGGCTCAGGTACCTTTGAGGCTATGGGCTAAGTGGCTGGAAGAGTCAAGTTGTTTCCTAAGATGAATAAGAATGGGGCGGGAGGCAGTCATGGCGCGCTCTCGATTTGCAGATGTTTTCACTTTTGCTATGATTGTGTTTGACAAAGTCATTTAGAAAACTGACTCAGTGAAAAGGGACCTGACACATAGGGTGATGTTCCCATGAGCTCTGGTCACAACATCTATTTTCAGATTCCCAACTGCTTATTTTATGTGTGTTTCTGTTTAGAGACACCTTGTTCAGTATGTATTGCTGATTTGTTAACAATGAAATTGTCCAGCAACACTGCAGCTTATGCCTGAAGGGAGTATGCCTAATATTTTTTCTTTGTCAGGCAAAGTTTCCACTTTCTTGAGCTTAGGGACACAAAATAGCACTTCACTGCAATGTCTACGGGGCATTTACACAGTAAAACCACCAACCAAAAGCATCCAAATGCATGAAAGTGGAGCCTTCACACAAGTGACGTGTGAGAAGATGCTACCATGATGGCAGCTGAAGCAGGAGGCTGGAACCACCTCGTGGGACCACAGCGTGGACGTGGGCTCAGCTGACTCAAATCTCTTGGCCACTCCGTGCATGTCTGAAATGGATTATGAGAGTGTCATGGGTATTGACTTTAATGAGTAGGTAAGTTTGCAAATGTGGAATTCGTGAATAATGGGGAACTGTTGGATTCAGACAGATGAACCCCATGGAGGTCTGAGAAGTGGAGCGGCTTCAGGGTATTCCTGGGGGCTTTGATTTGGGCTTTATTGCCATGTACCTTAATCTCTGTGTATAGCTAGCTGGAGAGGTCTGAGATAGCAGGAGTTTAAACAAACAAAAGGAGAGAGGAGTTCCAGAGATAGACTCTTGGGATACCCAGAAAAGGAGGGGGGAGAGAGAACAAGAGAGAGAGAGAGAGAGAGAGAGAGAGAGAGAGAGAGAGAGACAAAGAGTTGATTCCAGAACGAAGGCCTTGAGTGGTGAAAAGCTGTTGGAGAATCCAATCTAACAAGATTCAGAATTGACTTTCCAGTGAGGTGACATGGGGCTGCTGGTGATTTTGATAGTTTTATTTGGGATCATAAAGTTCAAGGCCGACTGAAGTGTATGGAAGTGCAAATGCATAGTTCTCTCCAGGAGTTTGGATATAAAGGAGAAACAAATAGTAAGGCACAGAGCAGAGGGAGCTAAGGAGATAGCTCTGTGGTCAAAGTCATTGCCACTCAAGCATGAGGATTGGAGTTTGCACCCCCAAACCCATGTGTGGTGGCCGGAGTGTGCTTCCAGCCTTGGGAGACAGAGACAGGAAATCCCCAGAGCAGGCCGAACTACCCGTGTAGGTGAGCTGTGGGTTTGATCAAAAGACTGTGCTTCACCAATGAGTAAGGTAGAAGTGAGGGGGATTCCTAGCACCGGCCTGGGGCCACCACACTCATGTGACCTCACAGTGTGTACACTCTCCTCCCCATGCCTGTACCCATGCACACTTGCAAAATGTGCATATGTGCATATGCATTCCACACACATGCACACACATGTGCACATGTACACACACACACACACACACACACACACACACACAACGCCACATCAAAACCCAGGAGAAATAAAAGGTAGCAAATGCTGTGGGATCTGGGAATTTCTCTTAAGGGACCAGGAAGCATGTTTGTTGTGGATCAGACCCAAAGGCCCACAGTCAGAGGGGAGGAGGAGCCAGCTGATGGCCTCCTGTGTGGTGGTTGGTTTTTGCATCGAGCACACGCTGTGACTATTCTCAGTACCTTCATCGGTGGATGAGGCCACGAAAGGTCAGAAGCTTGTTCATGGTCATGAAGCTAGTCTGTGACAGACTCAGGATACAGATGTGGCCCTTCTGGTCCTGGAGCCTGTGGCCTCGCAGCTGTCACTTGATAATACAATCAACACCCAGGATTGATCACCTGGTACCTGCCAATTGCTCACCCAGGCTAGATGGTACAGGGGGTGGAATGAAAGCCCAGACCCCTGCTGCCTTGGAAACATCACACTCTGACCAAAAGGAGGCTTAGGAGAAATGCTCAGTTGCGGTTTGAGTAAAAACTGCTAATCCCTCTGCAGAGTGTGTCTCTCTTGCAGAAGACTTCGGGGTCACTGCTGTAGCATGTGCAAATAGAATCCATCCCTCAGGGTCATTTCCAAATCAAGAACTTAACTAATCTTCCCCCTAAGCTTTTGTTCCTATCCTGATCTCAGGTAAGAGATTTCTGAGGAAACAGATGGGCTTTTCCCATGCACAGGCTGTGCAGCCTGGCCTTTCCGCAGACCCCGACTACAGGACTTCGATAAATCACTTGTTGCTAAACAAAGAAATGTATTCCCCTGACATCCACATGGTCCTCTTGCATTATTTTAAAATATATCAACTAACTCACCACCATTGCTATTGCCCGTGATGCCTCTGACACATCCAATTTCAATGGCTCAATGAAAAACGTCACAGTAAAGTAGAAATGGGTAGGTGGGAACATCTGGCAGTGAAATCGCTGGCTTGAAAATTGTGCCATGAGGACACATGCTCAGAAGGGACTCAGGAGACAGATGATGCTGCCAGTTTGGGAAATAAATTAGACTACAGGGCGATATTTACATAGACTTCTTCAGAACCTTCATCCAGTGCTTTCTGATGTTTTTAAGTTTTAGCTTGTGGTGCTGGCACTGAACCCAGGGCCCTTCACAGACTAACTTAGTGCTGAGCTGAACCGCTAGCTGCTCTGTTTTGTTGTTAAAATCTTGCTGTGAATCCCTGGCAATCCTGATATTCACTCTACAGCTTAGTCCGTCCCCAAGCTTATTGGCAATACCCCACCTCAGTGCTGACCCAGAGGATGAGCTCTCTGCGAAGGGAAGAAAGCTGCAGATGGTGGTTGGGTTCTCGGCTATGCAGCCACCATGCAGGAAGTAAAGCAGCGGGTTTAAGATTTGAGACTCAAGATTCCTTGTCTATAACAGTGGGGTGTTCTGGAGTGCTCATTTGTAGAGTTGCCAGGGTAGTCAATGTGACACTGAATATCTAAACCCAGGGTAGTCAACGTGACGACACTGAATATCCAAACCCTCAAAGCTCAGTGAAGCTTTGGTTCCAGGGGAAGTCAGTGTGTACAGTGATTGCTTTTTCTCCACCTGTACTGCTCACAGAACTCAGTCTGTGGCTCACTGTGGGCTCCCCTCTGCTGTCGACAGTAAGGACTCAGGATATCACAGGGGACATAGTACTTCACCTCTCCATCACAGGCTCTATTTGAATACTCCTCCAACTGCCTCGGAGACCCTCAGACTTAGGTCAGATATTCCCTTCTAGAATATTCTCTTGGCTGGTGATGGATGTTTACCATCTCTCCCAAGTTAGTTTCAGGGATGGCTAAGATGTGATTCTCAATTTCGTAGTGCCTAGAATCACCTTGACACCTGTGAGGGGGTTTCTAGATTGGGTGGGAATTGAGGAAAAGTGGATCTTGCATTCAGTGAGCTGAGCACCTGAATCCATCCCTCTCTGCTTCCTGACTGTGGATACAGTGTGAGCAATGGCCTTACATTCTTGCCACCAGGCCTCATTGCCATACCTGTCTAGCTATCTCGAGACCAAGCGAATCCCTCCTTCCTTGTCTTAGCAATGAGGAGACTGACTCAGGATCTTATGATAGTCAAAACTCTTCCTCCTGGATAGAATCCGGAATTCTGTCTCATCAGTGTGCTCGTGAGTGCATGTGTGCATTTGTGTGCGTGCGTGTGCGTGTGCTCATGCCTCCAGCAGTGATTGTGTTCGTGTGTGTGTGTGTGCTCATGTCTC
>JADRCD010237255.1:18304-36284 GCA_019843815.1 Montemys delectorum | reverse complement strand
AAACTTAGAAGAGGAAAAGAGAAAACATAGAATCAGAGGAGCAAGGGACACAATATTAAGGTGAGTATTACAGAGACTCATGGACATAGTAAGAAAAGGGTTTGACTATGAAAGATCATTAATATTACAGGGATGAAAAATAATTTTTGGAATTAGAAGAGTAAGCTAGGAGACAGACACCATTGAGTATCCAAAGTCCATAGAAATACTTGGAGCTACTACAAAGTTAATTGAGAAGCTTGAGTCCATTTTTGTGGATGGATATATAAAATAGTTACAGAAATAAAAGGCTATTTACATTATGTCCTCAAACTTGCATATTTTAATGTTTTATAGGCATTCTTCATGCGTAGTGTGATCTCTTCTTTATTTCCTTATTTCATCCTAACTGGATTCTGACATTTTCTTTTTCTTTGTTTCAGCCTCACAAGCCAGCCATCTTTCACTTTCACATGTGTTACAGCTTTCCAGAACAGAGGCTGCAATGCTCCTTTCTCTCTGAGCGATTGCTTCTCTTACGGCTCTTCTTAACTGGTGCAGAGCCAAAGCAGGAGGAAATGACTGTTTGTATTGTTCCCACTTCGTGAGCCAAATGGAAAATAGCTGTGCTTTAAGACACCTGTTTTGAGATTTCTCTAGTTACAGGAAATAGTCGAACATAATACAAGTGAGCAATGAGAACGAATTGAAATTTGAAAGAACAGTACAATGATGCTTACCTGCAAAGTAAAATTAAAACAAACAGAAAACTTGCAAGAATCTTGGAGTAGCAGGTACATTGAATGTTAAATAAAATACTTCTCAAACTTCTGCAGTTGTCTGCTATCTAGTATGCATCTGTTACTTGGAATGTGACTTTTGTTTTTCTCTCCTCAGACACATTGATCAACATCAACATGTCTACATAAAATGTTTGTGTTGTAATTTATAAATTTTCATGAAAACTTGAAGCAAAGTGAAAAGCAGATAAAAGAATAGATTCCAAGATGGGTAGTGGTGGTTCATGCCTTTAATCCCAGCTCTTGGGAGGCAGAGACAGGCAGATTTCTGAATTCGAGGCCAGCCTGGACAACAGAGTGAGTTCCAGGACAGCCAGGGTTGTACAGAGAAGCCCAGTCTCACCCCTCAAAAAAGAATAGACTCTAATTCATTTCTAAAACACAAGTCTGTATATCAAATATTTCTCTGTGAATTGTTAGAATCCTTTAAAATTATCACAATTTGTAAACATTTGTAGGTACCTTTCGAATGACCACATTGAACATATAGTTAAAATTTGTAATATTACTTTTTCAGAGGATCTGGGAGGGAATGTGTATTGAGGGAGGAGTGAGAGGGAGAGAGGAACCTAATCTGGTATTGGGTGAGGGGAAAGGCCAGCAGAAAGAATGGAAACAAGCAGCCTTGGGAGGTAGAAGGTTGTGGTAACTCTCCAGAATGTACCAGAGACCTGGGAGGTAAGAGGCTCTCAGGACTCAAAGGGAAGGACCTTAGATGAAATTCCTGACTGTAGGGAGAGGGAACTTATAGAGCCCAACTCCAGAAGGAAGACAGGGCATCAAATGAGGGAGGAGGAGCATCCCACAATCACAACTCTGACCCATAATTGTTCCTGCCTGAAAGAATTACAGACATGGAAATTTAGAGGAGCCTAGGGAAAAGAAGGTCCAGTGGCAGGCCCAAAGAGGGATCCGGTTCAAGGGGAGGTTCCAAGGCTTGATACTATCACAGAAGCTATGGAGCACTCACAACCTGAAGGAGGACAAGCAGTCTCAATTAATCTTGTCCCCTGAGATCTCTCAAACACTGGAGCACCAAACAGACAGCATATACCAGCTGTTATGATTCCCCCAACACACATAAATTAGAGGACTGCTAGGTCTGTGTTCATTCAGAGATGATGCACCTAACCCCCAAGAGACTGGAGGCCCCAGGGAATTTAGAGGTCAGGTGGGATGGTAGGTGGGGGCATACAATTTTCTACTCACTTGCTCCTCTATATTATATAACATTTTATAAATCACATAATATATATATATATAGAATAATATGTAGAGTTTAATATATATAAATACATAACACACAAATGGATGAGGACAAGTAGATACCATAATCTCATTAGTCAAGAATCCCAAACAGGATCATCTATTTCTATGAGAAATTCTATCTCTAGAAAATAAGACACGGTACAATAAAGCAAACCAGATGTCTTCCTTTGGCTTGTAAGTGGACCTATGAACCCATTTATCACACAGACACAGACACACACAGGCAGAAACAGACACACAGATAACACAAATACACATATGAACACACTTATACACAATATGCCACACAGAGATCAACTATATAAACACATGTCACAAAAAGAAGATATATATTATGTATATAATATTAATATATTGATATATCTTCTAGAAGAAGCTGCTTCTGAGAAAATCATGGTTTGGTTGAAGTTGTCATCTGACCTGAGGTGATAAGGCTATCTCTTCCTGTTTTACCTTACTAATTTTGAATATTATGCGAAGGCCTCTGATTTTTAAGACTCTAGGATCATTGTGGAAGAGGTGACAGGAAGATTGTTAGAGCTTGACAAACATGGAGTTTGCTGCGAGGTTAGACTATCTAGAAATATCAAAAGGTACATCCATAAATTCTCAACAACATGACTGTATAAACATGTTCTGAATGAGGACAACATCAAGACATGCTAATACAAGCAAGGGAAGGCATATCAGTCCTCAACTTTAATCAATGAACTAAAGGCAATTAATATATGCTGAGATCAAGAGAAACAGTATTCCCTAAGGCAGAGAACACTAATTGTTATTCAACACCAAATAGTCATCCCTGAAAAAAAAATTGCATATTCCTAACACTATACATCCTGAGGAGGCTGTGTGTGTGTGTGTGTGTGTGTGTGTGTGTGTGTGTGTGTATGTGTGTGTGTGTGTATGTGTGTGTATGTATGTATATATAATATTCATATTTTAACATCTATTTTTATATATACATGTTTATAAATAGATTCTATACCACACACATACACACACATAGTGTGTGTGTATAACAATACTTAAAGAAAAAGATAAGCGATTTTCAAAAATATCAAGGAATACATAGGAGGATTTGGAGGGGAAAATAATATGATGTTATAACTTCAAAACTGCTATTTTAAAATAATGTATAATATTTTCCTATAAGGCTTAGACCCAGCCACCCACACTTGTCTTATTCCCTACAGAATGAAATTGCTGCCCCAGTGTCTGATTCAATCAGTTTTCTTCAAAGCTAACTGTTTCTCATATAGTCCAGGCTCAATACACAAGAGCAGAATCTACAGAGGAATTGGATGATCTATCCATATTTAAGTAATTCTAATACACACTTAGAGTAAACAACAATGATACAAGTAATGAGGAAACAATTGTCCCACGTAAACAAACTTCCACAAGAATCATAGACTGAAACGTGTTAGTAACCTTTCTTTGTGGGTGCAAAAGACACAATCTCATTTTTCTAATTTTAATTCCTCAGCTTGAATTAGCTCATGGGGATGATGAGATCTGACAGTTCGTCTTCTGCAACAAGATGTTTTATGCTTTTTGATAGAATGAAGAATGAACTCAGAATTTTAACGTGGTGGTACTTGGTATAGAGAACAAATCGTGTTGTCATATGGTACTGAAAGTAAATCTTGGTTGTATGCTTTATTTTAATCCTATATTAAACTGTCATGCCAAAGGAGACAATACTTCATTGTCATTCAAATTAGTTGATAATAATTAGTAGAGGAAACATGAGGAAAGCATAGCTTACAGAAGGATTGATTTCCCAAGGCCCAGAGATAGTGGCAAATGATTTCCTATCCTATTGGCTGTATTGTACACTCAACAATCAAAATCTTCATATACCAGGCCAGACTCTGTGGCTAGACCAGTCATAACCCTAGGAGAGTATCATCTATAATTATTATGCTAAATGTATATAGCATAAAACCAAATCCTAATGACTTATTACTATACACATAGAAGAGTTCATCTGAGAAGTTTCTATTTGCATTAGATTTTGATTAACATAAACCCACAACTGACAAAAATGCAAAGAAAATAATCATAGGTGAAACATATACGACACCATCTCCTGTCAAAACTTACTGAGGAAGAAGGGACAAAAGAATGTAAGATCCAGAGATACTAGATACCTACATAGACAGGCTGTCTGTTGGACACAATTAGTTACTTTCACATATGAACTCACAGTGATTGTGACAGGACACACAAATCTTGTTCAAAACCAAGCAAGAGTAAATAATAGTATACAACTGGATATGAGCTATAAAATATAACCAACCCTTAGCTGTGGAGCTAAGGGCAATTATGAAATGTTGGGAAATAAAGTACTCTTTTTCCTTAGAGTGTTGTACCTGGTATGCCAATCACATACCTAAGAATAGTTGGGAAACACAATTGGACCTGATGGGCTTTGAAAAACAGACCCAAAGTTGAATGTGTAGGATAGCAGACGTAGAAGTGAAAGGACATGGAGGAGAAAGGGTGAGTCACCTTAAAGTAGTATAAAACATATTCTGTAAAGCTATATCCTCTTGCCTCATCTGATTGGATCATTCTTTTAAAACTTAAAGGCATAAAATATACTTTACTATTTCTATTATTTCTCTCCTCAATATGGTAGATACTGATGAAATGTTATGAATTTTAAAATACATCAGGAAGAAAAAAATCACACACATTGCCTCCCCAAGTCACGTGTTCATTTGTGTCTGAGCATATCTCCCTCCCCGGTACACCCCTCACACACCATAGAAGCTACTAGATTGTTTTCAGATTCCTCATATTACTCATACTGCCAAGAGGGTTACTTCATATTCCATACCATTCCTATCAGAGTCATGAAGCAATAAATATTACAGCATAATTCTCATGGGGCTATCCTTAGTATCATTGCTGCCACAATACTGTGATGGAGGGAAACAAATAGCATTGACTCACCTTCCCTGGGTTAAGGATTAGTTCGGGAAAAAAATGTTGCTTTGGAAATCTTACTTGTCTATCTGCAATGCAAGATTTCTCTTTTTATCTTACTTGTGATATTTGCTCTATACATGGCTGACTGGAGCTAGGAAAAGACAGTAACAATATGTCTCAATGGTTTCTGTTTTCAGTTTTCGCCACGCCCACTCGTCTACTCCAGTTATGTCTACAGTATCAGGGGTAAAAGCTTGATCAGGGACAAGAGGCATTATGACTTCAAAGGGAGTTTGTGCCTCCTGGGTATTCAGTCAGTCGTGGCATCCCCTAATTCAGAGGCAGCCCAGATATGTCCTTGGAACTCGTGTGCTAGGTGCCCACCAAGATATGATTTATTAATAGCTAGACAAAATTGGACATTGCTCTCTGACCTTTACCAATGTTCCAACATCTTAGCCAATCCCTGGCTTGGAATTTCATAAAGAATGTTACCCATCGAAACTGCGTCAGCATTGTGGGTAGGGCATTGAAGCTTACAGAATGGGAGACTGATCCCAGGGCAAGGGCAAGTAGAATCCTCATTCTCAGTCAGGTACTGCAGCTTAACCACCACTAGGAATTAGCAAGAAAGAGATAAGTCTCTACTAGCCCAGAAGATTAGCATAGTGGTCATTTTACTAAGGATGGGTGGGACCTTGAGCCAAGTATGCGTGTGTGAGACAATGTGCAGCAGTACATATATATAATATATTAAATTCTAGAGTTTTTATTTGTTCTGTTTTGGAAATAAATATGTAAATTAGATAATTTTTCTGTATTGTAAGTATTAGCATATCTCTATATCCTCTGGATTTTGTTGTGTAAGAAAAAAAAAGAAAAGAGGAAAAAAATCACACTAAAATCTCTTATTACATGATATTATCTAATAATATGTGATGTACTTAGGATTTTGGTTTATTTTTGGTGAAGGCATATATTATCTGTTAAAACAGTTACATTCATTTTATTAGGTGATAAAACAAGCTTATTTACAAAATATAGATTGAAGTAACTAAGAATTTTAACAGATACAAACTGAAACTCTTGATCCAATGTTGATCCAATGATGATTTCTTCAAAACACTGAAAATAAAGGGGTTAACACTAATCCACAAAGGCCTACAAAAAAAGCAGAAGTTAAGGAAATATATCTAAACTCCTGTTATAGTGTATGTATTTTCTCAAAATAACCTGCTTATTTTGTGTAACATTGCTTTTATATGTGTTTTCCTAGATATCCATCTGGTTTTGTGTAACTGTTTCAGGTACTCTTCTCTGGGAAAAATATTTCTCTGAGTCTCAGCATTCTGTTGCTTACTGTCTTGGGGGCTTGGGGGTGTGGAAGCTTTGTAGGCTTTCCCCAGTCAGTCACATCAGCATATATATTGACACTGTCCTTCTTCGGCTCTTGTCTGGGCAACCACATTGGTGATGCATTTTGTTATAAATTCTGACATTCTTAAGATCTGAATCTTATTACATGTCAAAGTTTTAAATATATAATAGATTGTTTTTGGTGTGGCTAAATGTTTACTTGTTCAAAATGTTAATTTCATTTGTGAGAATAATATATAAGCTAGAGACTAAGGAATGGTCTAAGAGAGAAGAATTCTAATTATAAATACCTTTTGAAACACCTCAAGGACGTGTGAAGACTTACTAGAGTATTATCATGACTAACTTCATTATATACTGTAAAACAGCTAAACTTACATGTAAGCATATACAAGATGATCATCAGGGATCTGTTATTAATGAATGAGGATGCTAAATTATGACAACAAATCAGATCCTAACCTGTTGTAAAAATGTGACCCCTCATGCATATTTTAAAATTCCCCAATTTTTTGAAAAATACCATGTTTCAGAAAGTAAAGAATACTGATTAAATTGAATAGTTGAAACAAGGTTAAGTTAAACTAATTGTAGTATGTATCCTTAAAATAGATGTTTTTTATACATACAAAACAAATTACTATAATTAAATTAATGAATATGTTCATGATCTTAATAGTTTTACTGCTGTGAAGAGACACCATGATGAAAGTAAATCTTCTATAGGAAAGCATTTAATTGAGGCTTGTTTACCGTTTCAGAGACTCGGTCCATTATCATCATGGTGAGAAGCATGGCGGCATGCAGGCAGATAAGATGCTGGAGGAGCAGAAAGTCTACATATGGATCTGTACACAGCAGAAAGGGACTTTAGCAGACAGCCAGAAGAAGGCTCTGATTCCACACTGGTTACAGCTTGATCTCTAAGGGACCTCAAAGTCCACCCCCACAGTGAAACACTTTACCCAGCAAGACAACATCTCCTCCAATACCTCCTTATATGGCCATTCCTATGGTCAAGTATTCAAACACATGAGTTTATGGAGACCAAACCTATTCAAACCACTACACATAGTTCACCACAAGTGATATAAAAGTTTTTCAATTTCTCTTTTCAGTCATATAAATACAATATTACTATTGATTATATTTTTGACCTGATACTACATCTCTATCTTATCCACAATGTAAAACTCATTGAACCTACCTCCTCAATCACTATAGACTTTTCTGCTTGTTCCAAGATAATCTATTTCTACCTGCTTCTATTAATTTTGTTTTTGTTTGTTTTTCTTGAAAATTAATATGTAAATGAGATATTTTCTGTATTAAGCATAGCACTTAACATATTATCCTCTAGATTTGACTATGTTGTTGTAAATAAGAAAGATCTTCATAATGCCAAAATTGGATAAGCAGGGAAATTTAGTATTTCCTATGAGCAGCTTATGACCAGTGAATAGTTAAGTAAAAGAAAGCATAAATACAGTCCTTCAAAATAGAAATTGAAGTAATTTTAACAATTCCAAAAGCTAGACATCCAGGACCAAATGATATTATAGAAGATTTCTACAAAATACTAAAATAAAGAATAAGCATTCATTCCCAAATTCCTACAAAAACAAGCAGAAGAAGGGGAAATACTTCATGTTATGATGCCAAGACCACCCTTCTGCCAAAAGCAGAGAACATGCCAAGAAAACAAAACAATAATGTGATACCTCTGATGAATATTAACACAAATTTTCTCAATAAAGTACTAAGGAAATTATATTTATCTCTGTATGAAATATGAAAAGGAGCAAGAAGGGATACATGGAAGATTTAGAGGGAGGATGGAAAGGAAGAAATGATGTACTTTAATCACAAAAGTAAAATAATTATCAAAATTTGTAACATCAATCATTCTGGTTTAACATGTGCAAAAGTGCAACTGTAGTTCACCATTTGGAACTAATGAATAACACAAACAAATTATAATCTTAATTGATTCCAAAACCTGTTTTCAAAGTCTTACACACTTCTTTAATGAAAACTGGCAAAGAGGTACAGAAAAAAATTTTTCAGGCACAGTAAAAAGCATTTACAAAACATATTTGGTTGATCATAATCAGATAAGAATATCTCAAAGAAAAAAAAAAAAAAGCAAGAGGTTGGGGATTTAGCTCAGAGGTGGAGTGCTTGCCTAGCAAGCTCAAGGCCCTGGGTTGAATCCTCAGCTCTGACAAAAAAAAAAAAAGAATATCTCAAAGTATTTTCTCCAAAGTCAATTCAAGAAATAACACATACTTTCATGAGGTTTAAGAGTAAAATTTCTATGTCTAATTTTCTGAGGAACCATCAAACTGATTTCCAGAGGAGTTGTACCAGCTTACATTCCCACCAGCAATGAAGGAGTGTTCCTCTTTCTCTACAACCTTGCCAGCATGAGCTGTCACCTGAGTTTTTGATCTTAGCCATTCTGACTGGTATGACATGGAATCTCAGGTTTGTTTTGATTTGCTTTTCCCTGATGACAAAGGATGCTGAATATTTCTTTAGGTGCTACTCAGCCATTCGATAGATATTCCTCAGTTGAAAATTCTTTGATTAGCTCTGCACCCCATTTTTAATAGGATTATTAGGTTCTATAGAGTCTAGCTTCTTGAACTCTTTGTATATATTGGATATTAGCCCTCTATTGGATGTAGGATTGGTAAAGATCTTTTCCAATCTGTTGGTTGCCTTTTTGTCCTACTGACAGTGTCTTTTGCCTTACAGAAGCTTTGCATTTTATGAGGTCCCATTTGTCAATTCTTGATCTTAGAGCACAAGCCATTGGTGTTCTGTTCAGGAATTTTCCCTGTGCCTAAATGTTCAAGGCTCTTCCCCACTTTCTTCTCTACTAGTTTCAGCATATCTGGTATTATGTGGAGGTCCTTGATCCACTTGGACTTGAGCTTTGTACCAGGAGATAAGAATGGTCAATTTGCATCTTTTACATGCTGACAGCTAGTTGAACCAGCACAATTTGTTTAAAATGCTGTCTTTTTTCCAGTGGATTCTTTTACCTCCTTTGTGAAAGACCAAGTGACCATATATGTGTGTGTTCATTTCTGGGTCTTCAATTCCATTGATCTTTCAGCCCATCTCTGTACCAATACCATCCATGGGCATTGTACCGGCTGGTTTTGTATGTCAACTTGACACAAGCTGGAGTTATCACAGAGAAGGGAGTTTCAGTTGGGGAAATGCCTCCATGAGATCTAACTGTGGGGCATTTTCTCAATTAGTGATCAAGGGGGGAGGGCCCCTTTTGGGTGGTGCCATCCCTGGGCTGGAAGTCTTGGATTCTATAAGAGAGTAGGCTGAGCAAGCCAGGGGAAGCAAGCCAGTAAGTAACATCTCTCCATGGCCTCTGCATCAGCTCCTGTTTCCTGACCTGCTTGAGTTCCAGTCCTGACTTCCTCTGATGATAAACAACAGTGTGGAAGTAAGCTGAAATAACCCTTTCCTTCCCAACTTGCTTCTTGGTCATGATGCTTGTGCAGTAATAAAAACCCTGACTAAGACAGGCATATACCCATAAGATACTCCAACATGTAATAAAGACACATGCTACACTATGTTCATAGCAGCCTTATTTAGAATAGCCAGAAGCTGGAAAGAACCCAGATGTCCTTCAACAGAAGAATGGATACAGAAAATGTGGTTCATCTACACAATGGAGTAATACTCAGCTATTAAAAACAATGAATTCATGAAATTCTTAGGCAAATGGATAGAACTAGAAAATATCAACTTGAGTGAGGTAACCCAATCACAAAAGAGAACACATAGGATACAGTCACTGATAAGTGGATATTAGCCCAAAAGCTCTAAATAACCAGGATAAAATTCATAGATCACATGAAGCTCAATAAGAAGGAAGACCAAAGAGTGGACACTTTGGTCCTTCTTGGAAGGAGAATAAAATACTCATGGGAGCAAATACAGAATTAAAGTGTAGAGCAGAGACTAAAGGAAAGGCCACCCAGAGACTGTCCCACCTGGGGATTTATCCCATATACAGTTAGCAAATCCAGACACTATTGTAGATGCCAAGAAGTGCATGCTGAAAGGAACCTGATATGGCTGTCCTACCAGAGGTTGACAAATACAGAGGCAGATGTTAGCAGCCAACCATTGGACTGAGCATAGGGTCCTAATAGAGTTAGAGAAGGGGCTGAAGGAGTTGAAGTGGTTTGCAATCCCATAAGAAGAATAACAATATCAAACAACCTGACTCTAGAACCCCCCAGGGACTAAGCCATCAACAAAGGAGTATACATGGCTCCATCTGCCTATGTAGCAGAGGATGGCCTTGTCCTACACCAATGGAAGGAGAGCTCCTTGGTCCTATGAAGGCTCCATAGATGCCCCAGTGTAGGGGAATCGAAGGCGAGGAGGTGGGAATGGATGAGTGGCTGGAGGAATACCCTCATAGAAGCAGGGGGAGGGAGGATGTGATAGGGTGTTTCCGGGAAACCAGAAAAAGGGATAACATTTGCAATGTAAATAAAGAAAGTATCCAATAACGACAACAACAACAAAAAAAAAGTAGCTGGGCAGTGGTGGCACATGCCTTTATCCCAGAACTTGGGAAGCAGAGGCAGGAGTATTTCTGAGTGCGAGGCCAGGCTGGTCTACAGAGTGAGTTCCAGGACAGCCAGGGCTATGCAGAGAAACCCTGTCTCAAAAAACCAAAAACCAAAACCAAAACCAAAACCCAAAAAACAAAGAAAGTAATATAACGAGAACCGAACAAGAAAAATCAACAAAAGCCTTCATGATAGAATAGAAGAATGGGGCAATATGATACATTTATCACTTCCTGAATATTTTATTAAATATTATAGCACAATGGGCTTTGAAGTCACTGATGATAGAATGGATAATGGATATTTTACATTACATTAATAGTTCTAACTCATATGATTATTGTCTCTCTATAGCTTGAACTTGAAACTTGTACAGTAAACATTATTTTTTTTATTTTATGGTATCTTTAACTACATAGTTTCTTCTTTAATATTTTGAGTGATTCCTGGTTTATACTCATATGAGTTAATGACAAATGATTTTCTAAGTTAAAATTCATCACTTACAACTAAGCCTTACAATGTGAAATTTTGAGTAGGGAAAAATCTATATCCTGAATCTTCTCACTTTGCAAACACCATTAAAGTATAAATGACAGTAAATGCTAAAAGGTAAAATACATTTTAAATCTAGTTAGAATTTCAGCTTATTTCTTAATATCAGAACTTTCAATTTACTTTGATGTTACTTCCATGAATATTATGGCCAGATAGTTATATGAAGTAAAATTTCCTTTAAAAAAAATCTTGCCCAGAAAATATATTATAGTGGCAATATCTGCTAAAAATTAACGGGAAGTAGTTATTGAGTCAAAAACATTTCTACAAACTTTAGTCTCTTTTTAAGTTCCAGGGCTTATTTGTATCTGTGGTGTGTGTGTGTGTGGTGTGTGTGTGTGTGTGGTGTGTGTGTGTGTGTGTGTGTGTGTGTGTGTGTGTATGTGTGTGAGCACATGCATGCATGTGTAACTAGAGGAAGGTTAACTACAAAAAAACCCTTCATAGTCTCAGGCATGGGAATGTTAATACTTATCTTATGGCTGGGAGAGGCCTTTTGGGAAAACTTTGGATGGGTGAATATACTACAGGAAGTATGTCACTGTGAGTGCTGTGAGTGCGTTTGAACTTTCGGAACTATGCACTATCCCCTGGTTGCTTCCTCTGCTTCCCCTTTGTGGTTCTAGATGTGAGCCTTGAGCATACACCTAGCAGCCACACCTAGAAGCTTGTTGCCACAGTCCCTGTCACTATGGACACGAGTTCTCTAGAATTTTAAGCATAAATGAATCCCTACTTCAATCTCACTTTTTTTAAAAAAAGGTTTCTTCATTATGTTCTGTTCTCAAGGTAATAGAAAAGATGGAAAATGTCTGTCTGTCTCTGTATGAATGCATGCATATGTGCATACACATACATAAGTGCCTTCAGAAGCCAGAAGACAGTATTTAATCCTATGTATCCAGAGTAACAGATACTCATAATATTTTTGACATGAGTATGAGAAAAAAAACTCTGTTTCTCCTCAACAAGAGTTAGTTTCATGTAATTAAATTCCGAGCCACCTGCCTAGCCCATGCATTAGTATTTAGCTCAGAAATTCAAAGTGCTCATGAAAATGATATATTTAAATGCTTAATCCATTTTTCAGAGTTTTGTGTTCTAAAATATTATTCATCAAATAATCAAACACTTGCACTTTTATGACTCAGAAAAAATATTCTTAAGAATTCTGTTTTTGTTAATGGTACATACTTTAAAAATTGAAAAATGTGTCTTATAAAAACTCTCTACTATCCAATTCAAGGAACCAAAGAGTAGCTAATTATCCTCTTTGAATTGCACTAAATTGCACTGAGATAAGGTAGAGCAGTGTAATTTGCTATTTACCAAAGAAGCTGTTTAACCTTTATTAAATGTTGGTGATTGGTGATTATGCACAGCAAGGGATGATATTAAGAAGTAAAAAAAAAAAAAAAACACAAATGGAAGATTCTTCAGAATATAATTTTTAAGTGTTATTTTAGCATCATTATTTAAAATAAATAATTAGACTCAATTCTTACATTTTTCCACTGTCAGTTAAGATGATTATACAAATTTTTCTGTTTTTACCAATATTTGTATATCATGCATTTTATAAATCCTTGATATGCTGAGAATTCCATTGACTTTTCTTGTGAAGTATGTGCCTTGAGTTATGTGTATTATTATTGATAGACATTATTGTTGTTTTAGTGTTGTTTTAATTACAATTATTATAATGAGTATTCTTGGAATATAATCAGAATTCTTGGAAACACAAAAGTGGGAGACAAGTAAAGTTTCCAACGGTGATATATTTTTTAAAGTGTCTTCCAAATACCAATTGTGATATCTGGGGGAAATTAGAAAGACAGGGTTTGTCAATAACTAGGTAGAAGCCTGAGGATATTTCCAATTCTTCTCTTCAGAGCAACTTTAACTGAAAGGCTTAAGTACAGACAAGTAGAGAAACTCAATTCAGTTCCATTTCAGAAAAACAGCTTTGCCTGAAGTAGTTTGGATATATTGGAGTTGAACAAACAATCTCTAACGAAATTTTGATATGAACCAGAAGTTATTCCCATGAAGTCCTTAGGTAGCAAAATAATGCCTTTAAAGATCAGATTATAAAGAAGGTTAAAGTTCATATATCAAAATATTGGATAGACTAACTGAATGTTATGTTATAAAAGTGAGAGTAAGTTTTCAACCTAGTGGTGGGATTAGGACCACCACAAAGTCATTAACGTCTAACCTGCCCTGTCTACAAGTTGTGCTAGGGCAATGGTAGTTCCAAGCTTGTTGGAGAAGTCAATCAATGACTAGTGTAACTTGAGACACAAACCATCAGAGAGAGGCCATTCTCAACACCACTTGAATAGCCTGGAACTGGAAGCTGGATGGCCCAGAAACAAAAATGACTGACAAAAATGTCATTGAAATGATTCCGAATGATAGTCTGCTATACTCGCAGACTAGTGCCTAGCCCAATCATCATCAGGAAGTCTTCCTCTAGCAGGTAATAGGAGCATATGCAGAAACCCACACCCAAGCATTAGGCAAAGGTCAGGGAACTTCGTGGAGGAGGCTTTTGTAGGAACCAGAGGGTTTTAGGACATCAGGAGAACATGACCTTCACAATATACTTAGCAGGGCTCATATGGGCTCACCCAGACTGAAGTGCTAATCATGAAGACTGCATGGCTCTGAACTAGGGCCTCTGCATATATGTTGTAGTTATTTAGCTTGGGGTATTTGTGGGAATCCTATCCGTTGCAGTGAGAGCATCCGACTTTTTTGGCCTACTCTTAGATGCATTTCCTCCTCCTGGGTTTCCTCCCCCAGCATTGATATGAGATTTTTGTGCCTAAACTTATTAAGTCTTGTTATGCTCTCTTGATGCGATATTCCTGGGAGGCCTGCTCTTTTCTGAAGAGAAATAAACAAAGAGTGGAACTAGGGGAAGAAAGGAGGTATACAGTGGGGGTGCTGAGAGGAGTTGAGGAAGGGGAATGACAGTCAGGATTCATTGTTTGAGAAAACAATAAGTTATAAAAATAAAAATATTATACATTGTAGTCATTTGAAACTTATGGCTATAAAAATCACCTTCTGAAAAGAATACTTTAGTGTTTTATTGAAAAAGAGAGTGTAGCTTTCTCAAAACCAAAAAGAGCAAGAACATTTACATGCTTAAGAATAAAAACCAAAGAAATTAGATGTAATAACATTTATATACGTAAAGCCAGTAGTTAATATATAAATGTTGCTTTACCTGTGATTGGTCCAGAGAGACTGTTTTCTTTACTAGACAGAATTGGAATATATTCTTAATTTTCATGCTTCCTCAAAAATATGTTCATCATAAAAGCTCAAAGTATATATGCTATCTCAGCGTGTGCATGATTTATAATTTCTTTATACTTTATATTGGGTTTCAGAAATCTCTCCTGAAAATAACAAAATAAAAGCTCTTGTGCCCTTACTTCACTGATCCTTTGAGGCCTTGAATACATTTACCTATGTATAATTTTTATTATGAAAGTTTCTCCTACATATCATACATGTTTGAAAGTACTCACAGTTTCCCTTAAAGATATTAAAAGCCACCTGCCAGTGTCAGGTAGAATTGACCAAATATCCAAACAAAACACAACATTATTGCCATCATTTTCAAATATGTAAGTGCTTCTTTGGAATGAATAATGAGTCTTCATGTTGCTAAAACTTTTGAATTCTGTATAGTTAAGATGGTATGAATCATCTTTTAAGTTTCTCTCAAAGTACAATTATTAGTATAACTGCCTTCAATTCACACTTTGTAATGCTCATCAGAAATTCTCCACACAAAGTTGAATTGAGAGAGCACGGTTCTCACTTCCAGTGTAGAGGTTATTTGACATGTCTCCCATAAACTAATATTTTATGAGGACGTTTCCAACTGGCTGAGCAGACCTGCTCTTGATTAATAAGCAACACTGTGATTCTAAAGAAGAAAGTTAAATTCAATTTGATGCTGTTATAGTTTTAGATGTGCTGATATGACAGAAAAAAATATTATCATATATTCATCCTGAAAAAAAGAATGAGGGTATTTCTGGGTACTCATTTGAAGAGAACAAGTAGGGTAAGCAAGTGGAGTAATGAGTTAGTGGAGTTAGGTTGGAACCAAAGACAATCAGATCAAGTCAAGAGTGTAGAAGTGGACCTCTCAGGTACTGATATAATGTAGATGCTGAAGCTATTTTATGGAAGAATTTCAGAGGTAGGTCAACTAAACTGTCAGAATGTGACCCATAGTTTTTGGCACCACAATCCTGTTGGTGAGGATTACGCTTAGACACTTAATCATATAATAAAGTCTTTGAAGTAAATCTATCAGTTTTATTAAACAACAACTTTCTTCTTGGTGTGACCCATTAGATCAGTCTTGACCTAGACATTAACATGAAAGTATTTGCTTTTGAAGACATATAGGAAGGATGTTTTTCATTCACTACGGAGAAAAGTAATGCTTATAATTTATTAAAGTCCCTTTACGCCTTTTATATGAATTCCTGATACTTCTATGAGGAGCTCACTGTATTAGTTTCTTCATGAATGCTTCAGTGAAGAGTGAAAGGTTAATTTTCATAGTATTGCTTTGTTTGCAAAAATGCATAAAGATATTTCTTTGGCAGTGAAAAAAGAGTGGAAGCCTTAATATTTTAAAACATCACTCCACACCTAATCTTCACTCTACTTTCTACTATTCACTATACAAATTTCATATTCAGTTTTTCAGAGTTTGAATTAATTGTTTATGAAAGTAAACAGATCTTTGTGATATCCAGAAATTTGCTCCATAACGTTTACAATTTTTTGTATTTTTGATTGTGTGCCTCCAAGCTCAAAATTTGAAATTCTGAGTAATACTGTTAGTACATGTATCATCTGAGAGGTCATCAAATCATAAGAACCTAAGCCCAGCAAATGTAATTAGTGTTCTTACAATGGAGACTTTAGGGAAAATGCTTTCTCCTTTCTCATGATACTTCGCAGAAAAAAAATGCTTTCTATGAATGAGGATATACTCCCATATCCCTTTACCAGACACTGACTTTTCTAGAAACCTCCTCTCAAGCTTTCCTGCCTCTAACTGCAGAAAGTGAAGTGTTACTATCCAAAGGAAATGCAAGGACAAAAATGGAGCAGAGAATGGAAGAAAGGCCACCTAGAGCCCGACCTAACTTGAAATCCACGCATGCACAGGCACAAAACCCCAGACACTATTACTGATGTCATCTTATGCTTGCAAACAGAAGCCCAGCATAGCTGTCCTCTGAGAAGTTGTATGAGAAGCTGAGACAGATGTAGATACAGCTAACCATTGGACTAAGGTTAGGGACCCCTATGGAAGAATTAATAGAAGGAGTAAAGGAGCTAAAGGGGATTGCAACCCCATAGGAAGAGCAACAGTATCAGCTAACCATGAACCATGGGAGCTGCCAGAGTCTAATCCACCAATCAAACAGCACAGATGGGCTGGTGCTTCCCCCTCCTGTCCCTGACCCCCCCCCACCACCACCACCACACACACACACAGCTACAAATGTAGCAGAGGACTGACTTGATTGGCCTCAGTGGGAAAGCTTGCCTTTTTGCCTTTAATTCTTTAGGAACTTGATGTCCCAGGGAAGGGGGATGCTAGTTTAGGACTGGGTAGGTGGGTGGGTGGGGGAGCACCATCTCATAAGCAAAGGCGAAGGAGATTGCATGAAAGTCTCGATGTAAATAAATAACTTTTAAAAATGTTACACATAGGCATGACTTTTCCTTTAAGCTATAAAAAATGGTGCAGCATTATTATGATATTTTGACACCACAGAAAAATAAATCTCTCCTGACTTGCACTCATAGCATTTTATTTGTTATCCATAGTTGTGTATGTGTAGATATTTTTTTAAATAAATGAGTGACTATGAACACACAAAATAGAAGAGATGTGTATTATACATCTTGGTATTTGCCTTCACTTTACTCTTACCCTGTCTCTACAGCTTTATTTTTCTCTAAAAATACAAAGTTGATATTTAGTAGATAATGTTATACTCATTTCACTTTAAGTAAAGTGATGATTTGACATACATCATTTGATGTATTATTGCATGTAATAAAACAAAACAACATAATTTTTTTTAACACAATACTATTTGTAAGTAATTTTAGATATAAATTCAAGGCAGTATTAGTGAAGGTGAAGAAATTTGCTCATACACACACAACTGGTACATGAACTTTCAGAATATATATATATTCTACTAACAGAAAAGATCCTGAGTTCTTATTACAAGGTCCTTAGATTTATAATATTTTCCTAAATACTAGCATTTAATCTTATACATTTGTCATATCACCCAACCCCAGATTGGATCTTTACCAGAACTGGATATTGGATATTTCCTAGAACTACAACTTGCTTACCTATAAAACATT
>JADRCD010237254.1:0-18542 GCA_019843815.1 Montemys delectorum | reverse complement strand
ACACACACACACACACACACACACACACACACACACACACACGTGCTTAAGGTGTAGAGAATAAGAGACTATGAAATGCTCTTCCCTAATTAGGGAATCCTTATTTCTTCCCCAAAGGCTCAGAGATCATTGTAGAAGAGAGAAAAAGTAAGACTATAAGAGCCAGAGATAGTAGAAGACAACGATGACAACAACAACTGTGTTTACAGATACAATAGGCTATTGTATGTATGAAACCATAGTGGTTGTGACATCATTCAGAAGACCTGCATAAACTCAAGCCAGACAAAATTCCAGTATGAAGAAGGGAGATAGACATCAAGTACCCACCCTAGCTGGAGAGCCATTGGCAATTGGTAATTGCTAGGAGAAGAATTCTTTTTGTTTTTTAAAGGGCGTGGCCCCTGATATATCCACAATTCACTAGTGAAAGGTCCCATACTCAGAAGTATATGAGAACTATACATTAAGTTTAAAAAAGTATGAGAACACTGATTTGGATGGACAGAGAGAAGTGGAGTTTGAAAGAGTTCAGATGGTGAATATGATAAAAAATATGGTATAAAATTCTCAGGAAGGAATAATAAAATAATTATTAAAAGTAAATAGATTTTCCAACAAAAATTATATTCTCTTAACTGTGTATTTGAAGATTAGGAAGTAGGTAAGATTCTTAAGAAAGAACTGTTTGATAGGAAATTTCAAAATAGAATACTACTGTCATGAATATTATTCCTACAAACAAACTGTTTTTGAAGGCAGAACACTAAAGTGCATGTGCATGCATATATGTGCGTGTGTGTGTGTGTGTGTGTGTGTGTGTGTGTGTGTGTACATATCATTCTTACATGGCCAATATTGTACACATGTGGAAATCACCACATAATGCCTCCAAGCATGTGGTATCTACAAGTAGCTTGTGGTGGTTGTGTGTTTCTCAGAGATACGGGGCTACTGGTCTTACAAACAAAATTATTTCAGTTTAAAGGATAAGCACTTTTAGTCCTGGACACTCAGTTAATTAATGTGGATGGGGTTGGAGAGTGTGAGGGCTTGGTTCAGCATTGATGACACCTGGGCAATGTTCTTAGAGCAGAGAATTAGACTTACAAAACCCTTCAGCTTTTTAGAACTTGCCCTCTAGGATATACTGGATTCTTCATTGTGTAATAATTTACTCAGTTGCTTGTTTCCCAGGGTCTTCCCCTTCCCATCATCGCACGATGACCTTAATCGTCCTGTTTCCAATTATTATATCCTCTTTCATGCTTTCCATGCCATCAACTAAAGTTGACACCTTTCCTAGATCGAAGTCATCAGCTTACTCTTTTCTTGAAAGTTCTGTCACCTACTGTCAGGGTAATCCCATTTTTAAAAACACTGTGTTCTACAGTTGACAACTTGACTATTATTTTCACATTCTATTTCACTTGGTTCACTGCATCCTCTGTCTGCTAGGACCTGGACTCTGGCTTGTCTCTGTGATGTGCTTGGTACATCCATTGAACACACTTGGAAATTCTAGCTTCCATTTTATGGCTGTAGATGATCACTGCCTTCCTTCCAGTATCCTGATATTAATCTTAAATTCTTTTTCATTTTCTACCTAGCAGTCTCTGTGCCAGGACAAGCAACATGCCTCGGAAACCTAGGTCTGTATTTATCTCAGAAAATGATGATTCTCCTGCGTTCATGAAAGTTATTTTATCTCCTTTATACTTCTAGAAAGTTCTCAATTCTGAGATAATGAGCCAAGAGTGCTTTCCCTGCTATGTACCAAAGAACTTTATGACAATAGCACCCTACAGTATCACTTCCCCTACAAAGGTTTTCTACTACTTAATACCTTCCTGTGAGTATTCTATCATCATTGTCAGACTGGATCTCAATTTCCAGTAAAAGGCAAGGCAAGAGTTCCCCTGGTTGGTTAGTTGCCTAGGTATTCTACATTGAGAAACATGATCTGCAAAGCCTGTCCTTTTTCTTAAGTTTTTAAAACCAGTCTCTCTCTTTTCTAACATCCTCCTACTTTATCATTCATCCCAGATTAAGAAAACTTATTAACATTCTCACTTTGACACCCACTCACATCCATTACAGCTGAGAATAATCACAGTTATTTTCTTCGGGGGGGGGGCTACATTATCATTTTTGTTTTGTTTTTATTTTTTTGATTGGCTATTTTCTTTATTTACATTTCAAATGATTTCCCCTTTCCAGGTCTCTCCTCCGGAAACTCCCATTCCATCCCTCCTTCCCCAAGCCTCTATGAGGGTGCTCCAACACCCACCCACTCCCTTCCTCCTGCCCTGGCATTCCCCTACACTGGAGTATCAAACAATCTCAGGCCTAAGGGGCTCTCCTCCCACTGATGTCCAACAAGGCCATCCTCTGCTACATTTATGTGGCCAGCACCATGGATTGCTCTATGTGTATTCTTTGGTTTGTGGTCCAGTCCCCAGGAGCTCTGGGGCCTGACCCCACCACATACATAGCCCATTCATGATAGATAGGATCTTGGTGAGGCTCCATAAACCTGCACGTAATCTCCTCTAACAGAGCCTCTCTCCCACCTTGGGGAATAATAAACATGTTGAGAAGTTCTTCTATTCTAAACACACAAATCTGAAATCCTTTGTAGTACTACACTGGATTTGACTTCTGAACTCTGTTTAATTAGAAATTTAATTTCAAATCTACAGATCTTGATTCAAACCCACTGTTTTACCTGTCCAAAACAGAGTTACAAAACGAACCCTTGTTTTCTGCTAATTTATGTAGCTATTGCACAGCTTGCTGTAAAACACAATAATGCCTCAATTCATCTTATTGCAATGGCAGCTTCCTCCTTTAATAACTCAATGAGTCTTTAAATACTTAGATAAGTACTGCATTCTACAATAGCCATCAGGCAAAAGATGTCTCTACCCATATGACTTAGTTTAATTCATTAAGAAAAACATTAGAAAGTAGTCATGGGTTGCTGCCTCCCAATAACACTGCCAGATCTTAAAATATTAATTGTCTTAACTAAGGAAGAAAAGAACAAAGAAAGGGACTAGTAAGAGAAAGACTAATAATAGGAAAATAATGTAAAACTATAGAAAATGATAAAAACCAAATTTGTAAATTTATTCTACTTTTCTTTTTAACATAAACTACTTTAAGGCCAGTAAAAAAACTTCTAAAGTTTATTTTTTTCACCACTTTTACCCATGCTGATTTATAAGGTATTGTATTCATTTTGGTAATAAAATGTATCCTTCAATGTTTCCTGAGCTTTGTGGGTGTTTCCCACTTGCAGGGATGTGGCTGCCTGTGTCTGGTTCCTTAATTCTCTCTCTTAGTGGGATCCTTCCATCAGCCTTCCTGTCATATATATTAAATGAGCTGTATGATAGGGAGACTTCTGGAATGTCCATTCTCTACTGACTGGCGCTGACTAGGTCAGAGGATACAACTTCCTCAGTGGGGAAGTATTCGCAGAACACTTAGCAAATGTCTCTGTTTGAGCACGTTTTCACCATAGGCACAGTAAAAATGCTAGGCTGAGGTGGGTGCACAGCCATGCGCTGAGGTGTGCCTTGCTCTAAGTCAGCACCATTCCTGCATGTGTTCCGTCCTTTAGTAGCCGGTTTATGAGCTCATGAATTCATGCCCCACAGGTACAGAAGGGACATGTAAAGAAGAGGAGGTGCACAATAAATGCATCATCTTCAAAAAGATTTATTTGTTTTTATTTTACGTTTATGGGTGTTTTGTCGGTATGTATGTTTATGCACCTTGTATGTGCAGTGCCTGAGGAAGTGGGAAGAGGTCATGGAATCGCTGGAGAAAGTGCAGAATTCCTGGGAACTGGAGTTATTGAGAGTTGTGAGGTGCCATGTAGGAACAAAAATCAAGTCCGGGTCATCTGGAAGCACAGTGAGTCTTTTTAATCTCTGAGCTACCTTTCCAGACCTAAATGATTTCTATATTAAGAAATTAACCATGTTGTTAAAAGCTATATTATAGAATAGATCATATGTAGAAAAGAAATCCTCCAAAGCACCCTTTTATTTCCAAACCAGTGTAGCCAGACCTATGTTAGTGTGCATCTCGGTTAGTTGTGATTATGCCAGTATGCTTTTCTTTAAGCTCACTTTTAATTTATTTCCTTTATGCTTATAGCTTCTGACCAGATGTTTGACCACAAGTCTGTTCACCAACTTTTCAAAATCTATATGAGTTTGAA
Organism: Montemys delectorum; assembly: GCA_019843815.1. Taxonomy (NCBI): domain Eukaryota; kingdom Metazoa; phylum Chordata; class Mammalia; order Rodentia; family Muridae; genus Montemys; species Montemys delectorum. The sequence goes on along the minus strand of JADRCD010237254.1, from coordinate 14,308 downwards.
TATATTCTGTTGGAAAATGTTTGGAAATCGAAATAAAAAATAACCTTCTGACCTAAATACTCTAAAGACAAGGCGGGGCTTCCCAATAATGTGGTAACACATGCCAGAGGAGCTGACGTTTCTAGTGCCTTTCCCTTCATTTCAGTTGTACCTAGAAAATGCTTCAGCATATACCTAACGTTCTCCTAGCATTCCATGCAATTTGATTCCATTTGCAAAGCATAAAACTATGAAATATGTTCATTGCAAACCTGCTGTTGGGCTGAAATTTTCATATTGATAATTTGGGTTTACTGGGAAATGGACTGCAGTTTTCTTCAAATTCCCTACTTTGTGATATGGAAATATCACATAGATTTATAATACCCAACCTCCTTATTGTTCATCAAGACAAATGTGTTAGCCTCGTGACAGGCTCCTAAAAATGACGAAGAAATTAATACACCGAAATAATATTATATCAATATGCCAACGCAAGATACCTAATCAAGGATGTATATGCATTTTGAGGACTGTTGTAGTAAATGGGAAGAACTCCAGATCCTCAGGTTCAGTTCTGATTTAATATTGAATATTTTCCAAAGCGTATACAAGCCTTTCTGTGCACTGTTCCAACTGTTTAAACTTGCAAAGCCAAGAGTTTTTGTCCTGTCTATAAAGAGGAAGACAATGAGACCCAGAGACACTAAATACATTGGCCAGGTTTAAGTCTGTCATATTTCTGATTTTAAAAAATGAGTAGAAGAAACTTCTGATAATTGGAAGCTTTTATCTATCCTGGCCTGATGACCAGTGCTTTGAAAGGTTGCTTTCTCTTTGATCGGCACAGGTGAGTGGCTCCTCTCATGTCATTAGGACATGCTTTCCTTGCTGAGTAAGGACAGATAATTCCTCGTCATCACTGTCTCTGTCACACTGTTCCTCAAGGCTGCAATTGCCTCTTTTCTTCATTTCTAGCTCCAATCAGCACAGGCATTCTCATTTCTCAAGCACTTCCACCCCTATGTTTCCTTCTAATACACCTGTTAATTCAAGTTGAAGAGGAGAATCCTTATTGAAAGACGACCAGCACCGTCCCATAGAAATCATGACTCTTTTGTCAGGGGCTGTACGCAAGGACCCCCGTGTATGGTTGTTTAGGAGACACAGCAGAAGGTGACTCTGATCACTTTGCAAGGTTAAAGGTTCTAGAGTGATTTTCTGACAATGTCGAGTTGACCAGCCATTTGGTGCAGGAAACCTCTCTGGGTTTTGACCTAACTTGACAGAATGGAAAAGCTTGACCTCCATAATTACACATAAATATAATAATGGGAAGAGAGAGAGTCCACATACCACTTCACTACGAAAGCAACCTAACAGCTGTATGGGCATTGCCTATCTGCTTTGTGCACATGAACATTCTCAAAGGCCATATGCTAAAAACATTTAGTCCCTCGAGTGGCACTAGTGGAAGGTTCTAAGAATCTTTAGATCTTGGGACTTTGGGCCATCTTCTCAATCCTGTTGCGTGCTGTTAAAGGTGATGGTAGAGCCCTTGTGTCCCTTTTCATGCACTTCTTTGCTCTAGTATCCCAAAGCTAATACAAGATATAGAACCACAGGGTGGAAGCTACAGAACCATAAAGCAGGCTAAGCCCTTCCAATTTATGTGGTTTTTTTGTTTTCTTATGCTTTTGTTTTTTTTTTTTTTTTTTAAATCTCAAGCATATAATGGCGAGAAGCTAACACAACATACAAATTTTCCCATGATAGAAAAAAAGAAAACAAAAAACGGTGGAAATCCACACTGAGTTCTTTTATCCAACAAAAAGGATAAGTGACATTGTCAGAGCTCTAGTAAGACAAATCCCTAATGAATCCATAAAGACAGGACATAGATCTTCCTTTTGTCACTCAGCCACTCGCACAGCTCTGAGTCTGCGGGGTCACATCTTCATAGTGATGTTTAACCCACCACCACTTGGCAAGTCCCATATACAAACACCCATGCAATGCAGGTTTTGTTACTCTCGCACTCATAGTGCTAACCAGTCTTGACTTGAGGGATTAACCTAATTAAAGGCAACAGTAGAGATACATCTGCTGCAATAATGATTTCAACTTGTCCCTCGGGAGGACTAATGGGGACCCAGTTTGAAATTTATTAGGAGAACCTTAACGATTTTATAAAGAAAGCATGTATACATCTACTTTTTAATTAACATATTTACTAATGTGTAGTTATTTAGACCCAGTTTCACTCTATAGGCCAGGCTGGCCTAGAACACACAATCTTAGGTTCTCCAGTGCTAGGATTATCAGGTGTATGTCACCACCCTCCTGTCTGTCTGTATGTATATTTTATCATATCATACAATACAAAATTTTGTAAAAAAAAATTACAAAGCCTATTAACTATGTTGTATCAACAACCTGCTGCTACCAAGCAATCATAATTAATAGGCTTATAGAGTCAGCTTTGGTCATCACAAATGGATGACAATTACGCAGCTCATATTAAGAAACATCTGTAACATAGATGTCCATAGGCCCATCTCTAACACCTGCCCACCTCGAGGATCTAACTGTGCCCTATCATGTACACACAATGTAGTCAAGTTTTCTTTTCTATCTACAAGTTTTTTTTAAATATTTGGAGACAGATATTGACAGGCTCCTCCAACAATAACAATTTGTGATTTGTGTGTGTGTGTGTGTGTGTATGTGCACCTGTCATGTTGTTTTCTTTTTTTATTGTATGGATGCTTTCAGATATAAAATAATGGTCCTGGGTAATGCTGAGCATTAATGCTGCATAGCTAAGAGGATAGATCTGACAGTCTCATGTATTTAAGCTGAATTTAAATTATCTTCCACCCTGCCTTCTAAGCTTAATATGTGCTTTCAAACTGTCAATCCACCTACTTTGAAACCAACTAACTCAGAATGTCCACACCTCCCACTAGCTCTTCTCATACTCCCAGAACACAAGTGCCCACTGAATTTAGCCCAGGCAAGTGCACACGTAGCTTGGCCTGTGTTGTCAGAAGGCACTGGGAATTACAGAGGCCTGTTCACTTATGAACAGACATGAACAGACAAGTAGTACCTTGGACAGGGTCTGTTTGGCTTACACATTTAAACTGAGAGCATGATGAAGCTTCAGAAGACACATCAGTGTCTCTACATGCTAACCTCATAGCCACCCATTGTCACACAACTCAGAATTTCAGCTCTTCTCAGACTGCATCCTTGACTATACAGTTTTAACCTAGCACTGTTGTGTTAGATTACCTTTCTAATGCTTCGCCTTTAAATACATTTCCTCATGTTGTAGTGACCCTAAATCATAGAATTATTTTCATTGCTACTTCATAACTGTAATTTTGCTACTCTTATGAATCATAATGTAAATATCTGATAGGCAGGATATTTCATATGCAACCCCTGTGAAAGGGTCATTCAACCCCAATAGGAGTTGTGACCCAAAGGTATAAAACCACTCTCTAACTGAAAATTAATTTGCAGCAAGACAAATTCCCACTTTCTCCCTACCCTTGGTGAAAGGAACTCAGAAAATGTAACACTTGGATTATGCTCAGGGCACCATGATCATCTCACCAGCCAAAGTTGCTCTGTAGAAAAATTATTCTATTTGTAGAAATGCCATGATAAACTGCGCACAGTGACAGACACCTAGAGTCCTAGCCTTTGGGGAACATGATCATAAGTTTGAGACCAGTGTGAACCCCTTACCAAATGCTTTTCTGAAACAAACAAACTAAAAATTCTGTGAGCTCAATATATTTTTTTGCTCAAACATGGATGTATGAAAATTTCTATTTTTTCATGACCAACATTTCATGTATAAAATGTGGAATAAAAATCCTAAATGTGATTGCAAGCATAAGCCTAATGAAATCCAAAATTTCTTATTTTCAATTAAAAATGGAATTTCTATCTTGAAAGTGTAGAGGGGGTCAAAGAATAGGTCTTGGGGGAAATAACAGACCTTACTTTTCAAAGGAAATATCTCCATCTTGTGGGCATTTGGTACTCATGTATTTTAGATCAGTTCCATTGTGCTGCATTTTTAACAGATCTGGTTCAAATGGCATTAATCCAAATGGCGGGCTATCATGCTAAGTATTGTAGAAGCATGCATAGATAAATGACATATGAATTCTATTTCCTGGACACTTACAGTACAGGGTAGGCACACATATACATACAAGAACTTAAAATGTGATACAAAATGTCAATAGGTGTCATAGGATTTAGCTCTGAATAGTAGTGTCACAAGATGAACTTTGCCTACAGGAATCTGAAAAGTCTTAGAATAGATGAGGTTAGTGTTTTGCAATTTCAAGTCTTTACTGGAATTTAACAAGATGATATGAGCATGAAAAATATTCAAGTCATTGCAATTAGCCTGAACCAAAACATGAAAATGAATATCCTACTCTCCTACTGGTGATATAACAAATTTAATGCCTTAGCATAAAAATTTATTATCCTTTTGCAGTTCAGAGACCTGGTACTGGTATCAGCAGACTGTATCAAAGTATCAGCAAGACTGATTTCTTCCTGAAATCCCTACAGGAATGTCAATTTCCCTCGATTTTGCAGCTCTAGAAGCCAGTTACCTAAAATGAGAAAAAGTCCTTTCCATCATTCATCTTCAAAAGCAGAGATGGTTGAAAACAAGGTTGAAGCCTCCTCATGTCACTTCATGTTCTTACACAGAAACATCCTCCTTTGTCTCTTCTCCTCTGCTTACATGTTTGACTTTTTTTACTGGATATTTTCTTTATTTACATTTCAAATGTTATCATCTTTCCAGGTCTTCCCTCCAGAAACCCCTTATCCCATCCCCCAACCCCTGCCTCTATGTGGTTGCTTCCACTCCTACCTTCCCTCCTTGGCATTCACTGGGGCATCGAATCCCCCCCAGGCTCACACTGATATCCAAACAAAGGGACTGTGTGACTACATTGTGCCCACCAAGTAGAAAGGGCATTTCTGCCATGTTAAACTCAGCTCACCAGTGTTTTCCATTCAGTTAGCAACTTGACCCACTTCTTCTGGGGCTTACAACAGATTTGATGGACCACTATTTTGTTTATTATGATGAGAAGAAATAATATTAAGAGAATCATGAGTGGGTAAGTTGTCATACAAAGTTGTGTAGGTAGCATTTATGGGAAGATACAATTAGTTGCGTGATATCTGAGACCTTCCCCATGGCTTCCAAAATGGAGAAATAGTACTTGACTTTTCTATGAAGCAGTTGATCTCACACTGTGAGTTTAAACCTCTTTTGCGTTTATATATCAAATATCCTGCATATCATATATTTACATTATTAATCATAACAGTAGTAATATTATAGTAATGAGCAGCAATGAACTAATTTTAGAGTTGAGGTTCACTACAACATGAGGAACTGTGATAAATGTTACAGCATTAGGAAGGTTGAGAACCATTTCTATAAAGGAGATAATCCTTGCAGCAATTATTATAATGGAGAGAAGGCTATATCTTCAAGGTGGGTGATCAATTAGAAGAGGATCGCTATGTCTTAAAGAAATCTCTGTCTTTGGATGTAGCTTTCAATGGATGATATATAATTATTGATATGTCAAAATTAATTTGGCAATTCTACTAAGGAAAATTCAAATGTAGAAAATGTTATTAAGGTGAGTAGGTAAGACCTTAGCTGCTCAGAATCCAAGAGGATATAAAAAAAATTAATATACTTAGATTTAATCATGGTAAAAAGATGTTGTTATCAGCACTGGAGAACACAGTGAATATTACCTAGTTGGAAGGAAATGGTCAGACATAAGGATAAAGGTGGGTTTACTTAAAGTTATAGGAGTCAACAAGATGAACCAGGAAGGATAAATGAAATATGAAAGCAAACAAAAAAGTACTGACCTTCAAAGGCTGTCTACACTTGGAGGGCAACAAAAGGTAGGGAGGGAACAATAGTAAAAGGCTAAGAGAATCAAAGATGACAAGGGAAAAAAGGAAAGAAAGAAATGACAAAGGAGTTAAAACACAGCTACAGATGATCTGCAGTCATGACTCCCACCCCAAATTATAAGTATCCTTGGTACAAAATGCTACAGAAATTCTACCCTAACAAGGTTTTCTTCCATACACAGTCATATCATACACTTCCAGCCCCTAAGTTTGAATCTAATAGCATAGGAATCATTACTCTTCTACTGTTTAATAAAGTGGTACAATTTAGGAATCTGTATGTGACTGACCAAGTAGTCACTAAAGCACTTGGAGCTGCCCTCTTTTATGGGATACCACCCACATTCTAACCACTGTTTAAGACCTTTGTATTTAGTTACATAAACAAGTGTGTTTTGAACATATGCAGTATCCATATACTCTTCAAGATGATGCGGATTTCTCTAGAGCTACATAGATAGCTATTCTTACAGACATTTCATTGAGAGGATTGAATGGATCTGGTCATCTTAAAAGGAATGGCTGATTATGATCTTTCTAAAGATGAGTTTCATGAAGCAGGTATCAGGTATGGGGACCCACATAGTCATAAGATGAGGAGCAAGAGGCAAACCAGGTAGCTTGGCTGTAGGTGTTGTGCCTTTCCCAATGCTATATAATAATCACCATTTGATAAAACAAGGACTATCTATAGCCATGCTAGCCCCAGTGCACCTCATTCATCTAAAACGAAGTGATGACTTTTGAAAATGATTTTAATTCCTCTCTAGTTTCAGAGACTTTTCTTATTGAGATAAATGTTCATAATTACCCCCAAACTTTCTCTCTTATAACAAATTCCTCAGAAGTCTGTAACAACACCAACAAATGAAATATGCCCTAGACATCAGTAAGCACACAGTACAAATGTACTTGGTGTGGTAGAAATTGGACATTATGTTCAATCTGTGGGAATATTCTGGCAATGGGTAACAGACATAAATCCACATACAGGTGCTATTATTCAGCAATGCAAGCATAGTGCTTCTAGGAAAGAAACATATGTCAAGAACACAAATCCAAGCTGTATCCAATAGAGATGAGTTTCCTCAAGATTTATATAAGAGCAGCCAACATCCTACTTAAGTAGGCACCAATAAAGCAAAGGACCTTTGAAGTGTGAGCATCTTCCCTTGTGAACTCCTGACACCACCAGCTTGGTGCCCATGTCAGAGTATATTGTGGCAAAACTCAAGTTGTTTATTCCATCTTTTCTTCTGGGTCTGCTGACTATCCTACACTAGAGAAGACTACTCAATTACCTTGGTGTGGCCTCTCCTTCTCTTATCTGATGAATATGTCATTCAATCAATAGGAATTTCAGGAAAAAATTATATAACTATTAGAGTGAATAAGTTTTTGAATTTTACATATTTAGATTTAAAATATTCTGATTATAATTAGTATTATAATTTTAAATATATATTTGTCTTGCTTTAGAGAGTACAGAATACATTCTTTAGTATTACTATTTAAAATCATATTCATTGACTACTTTTAAAACTATAATTTAAATTCCTGAAGAGTTTTTTCCTAAACTTTAAATAATAATGTGACATGCATAAATTATAAAATTGACCATACTTTATCTTTAATGCATTAGATTTACAAATATGACTTAAGTATATCAGCATTTGTAGTTGCTGAACAACTTTAAAAACTTAAAAAGAAAACAGTCTATATCAAATTTATGAGTGCATTTAAAAATACTGACATGATTTAATTAACTAGGTTGATTAAAAGGAGAAAAACCTCTTTAAAGTGATTGCTAAAATAAAGCTGCTAGGTTCAGTAAAAGAATAATTAAATTTGCAAATTGAATTTAAAGGCTTAAGAAAGAACTGGGCATTTGAATTTGCAATTTTAATAAATTGAATATTAATATTAAAAACAAAAGTAGCCTTTAAATAATCTTTTCTAAGGAGCAAAGCCACTTTTTGAAGACATCAAAAAGCTTACACAGATAGCATGCAACTGCCCAGGGTGTATTTTTACTCATGTATTATGAAAGGCCTGGATTAAAGGGCCTCCCAAATGCTTGTAATGCTCATCTTCTGAAGGCCGTGCCTTGCCTGCTGTGCAGTTTGTTAATATACATCACAGGTCCTTCTTTCACCCTTGTACATAGTATAACCCAGTCTAGTTTTGATTCTTATAAAAGAATAATGGCTATGACCATAAGCATATTATTTTTCTAAGAATGTGATTCTGCCCTTTTCCAGGAGCGTCTGACCCCTCAGCATAGAGTGGAGATTCCAGAGGCTGGGGGCACTAATGTAGCAGTGTCGGGTAGCTCATCTCCGCAAATGTACTTGAAGAGCAATGATCTCCTTTTTGGCTCTTGCTAAAATAATGCAGAGACAATGTTTGGGGGGGGGGGATGGAAACACCTCTTCCCCACCTAGACTGCTATTGCTATTATTGTGTGTTACCATGCATTAATGGCTTGCATATTGGATTTTTTTTCACCTTTTCTGGGTGTCAAACAGCCTTACATCAACTGCACACAAGTTTCCTGGCTTCTGCTCCCAGGACCCTACCACATGTGACCCTAAGCCTTCTGATGGTTTCGTCAGAGTAGGAGAGTTTCAACACTCACAATGCAGAAGTATGGTTATCAACCAACCTATGGCACTTGGAAACAAAAGGGGGCCCTGGATGTACTAACAGAAACATGGACACTCCTAGCCTTCCATTACCCTCACTAAAGGACACAGCACAAGGAAGCTTTCTGAAGATCCCCAGTGTTGATAGCCCTCCTAATAGTGAGGATAAATGAGCCTCTAAATTTAATGAAGAGCATAGAGAGGACATAGAATGGGAAACATAAATGAGAAAGTCAGCCAGAAAGGGACATGCAAGAAAAACTGTCCCCACATGCATGCAGAGGCTCCAAGCAGCTTGTAGAGTGTTAGAGAACTCAGTATCAGATTCTAAACAAAAGGAGAAAAGACACTGGCCTGATAAATAAAACATACTCTGGAAAAAAATCAATGAATAAAAATTAATTGGAGCTGTGGTTAGTAAGGTGGCTACTGCACAGCACTGCACTTCCTCAGTTTAAAACCTACCGACCCAGGGGATCTGGAGTAATTTGATGAAGACTGGTATGTTGCGGAGGTTTTGTGGTCCTGGTGTGATTTCAAGTTAACAAGTCCACATTTTGCATTTCATCTTGCAGACTCTGGTCTGACTCCTGATGGGGAGTTTGCTTTAGCCTACATTTCCATGAGGAATCCTGATGTTAAACTCCGTTCCTGTGTGTCTCAAGCTGTCAAGAAAGTCTCCCCAAGGAGATGACAGCCTCTTGTAGGAAAAGCAAGCTTGGGGAACTTTCTGAAAAAGAGAATTCTCCTCTCTGTAGAGCTCAGCAAGCAAAGAGGCCAAGGGCTGGCTTCTCACGGCCTAATTAGTTTGATTATTTTTTTTCAGGGACTAAATAAAATGTGATAACTGAAGTTGGTAAATTCAGGCTCTGTGTAGCATATAAGGGTCAGGGTATTTTATTTACTTCTATAGCAAATTTCCAGATTATGTAGGGATTGGCTCTTGTGTTAAAATGTGCTGGCTGACACCCCTGAGTGTTCTACATGTCCAATGGTGAGGAGCTATGAGGTTGGACCCTAGAGCGTGGAACCCCTGCAGTTACATTGTACTTATGTAAAGGCCACAGCAGATCTAAAAGTACATAATGAGCCATGTTCATGCACACATTTTTCAGTTATGGGAGGGTTGTCCAACGGCAGTAAACCAAGCTAAAAATATATATAACAGCGTAGTAGGAATCAAAACAAGAGGCTCATTAGTACAGAAGAAAAGGTTCAGATTTGAGACAAGATATTTCCCCTCTTGACAGGTGTTACAAGTTGGCATCACCTCGCCCCATCATGAAGCCACAGTGTAAAAACAAAGAAACAAACAAGCATGCCCTTCTCCTAGTACAATGAATAATGTATTGGGATGGTGACACGCTTGGAAGACTGTGTGAGAGATTGTGGGGCTGTATATCTTCTTAATTCTTCCCTGTCTTATACATGCCACGACCTTCAGCTTTCTGATTTGTACATTTGGCCCCAAATGTCAAAAGTCGTGTGCACTCAGCCCAACCAATTCAGTTGTGTGTGATTGGATTCACCACATATTCCAGAATTAATGTGTGTTCTGCAAGCACTTATACGTCAGTAACATTTCAACATGAAAGAAAAATGGGGCCGGAAATGTAAAAGCTGAGATGCCGTTAGGCTGCTTTCCTTTCCGTTGGCAACACTGTCATTTCTGGTTTGAAGCTTGAGGTTGTGTTCTCCTCCTGAAGCAGAGGGTCATGGAGCTGAGGCTGGCCTCAATCTTGTGCTACATCTGGGAAATTAAATCGAATGAAATTAGTTCATCTATAAATGCCTCCTCCTATCTTATCCTACACCCTGCAGAGAGCTAGAGAAATCTGTTATGAATACATCAACTAATGATTTTTAAATGAACTAATCTATGGCCCAAAACATTCAAACCATTCCCTCCAAATGCACATGGAAGTGGAGGCAATAGTCAAAGAGTACCAAGGAGGCACAAAATCTGGAAAGAACCGAGTTGGACTTTCACTTAGATAATGAAAAGGTACTACTACTAGATGCTAACATAGAAGTAAGAATTTCTGGTATGCTCTTACACAGTAGAGTGGTGTACAAATCATTACAAAGTTAATCACAAAAGCTAGACTCAAGAAGGATTTTGCCATAAGTAGAGATGCTTGAGCTGAAAGATAGGTTTAAATAAGCTCATTAGGTAAACTATATATATATATCACATGGAATACCAATGACATGTAATTTTCAATGTTTTGTATCAATTAAAATAAATAAAAATTGTGGTGAGTAGGTATAACAAATTAAGCTGAGGAGAGAGCTCAATAGTTGAATGAAGTGACGTCTCTTCCAGAGGACTGAGGTTAGTTCCTAAAGTCCCTGTGATGTGATAACTGACAACCATCTGTAACTCCAGTTTCAGGACTCTGATGCTCTGCTGACCTCTAAAGGTACATACATATTCCACAAACACACATGCAGGCAAAATAGTCATTAAAAACAATTGATCCAAAATTACTTAAAATATTACAATGTTATTTATTTACTTAAGATGGAGTATGAAACCTGACAAATGATGAAGAATACATAGGTACACTGGGTCGAAAACTGTTTTTGGCATCATCGTACATCACTGCTCTCCATTGGGCTACCTCTCTAACCTTAGACTACATGTAAACCATGTACTGCGCACATCCATGGGCTTAGCTCTTGGTGCGCTTGTTTTCAACCATCCGGCTTGACATCAGAAACAGAGCAGCTCCCTGGTTTTCCTTAGTGACATAAAGGGGTGCCTTATACGCCAGACTTATTCTACCTGTTGCTTGCCTTGAAACAGTATTAACTAAAGAATCAGTGTTAGGGTAAATGGAGACTGAGTCCCGTAGCCAACAGATCAGTGCCAGTGGCTCTAGGAAGTTAGCACTATTCCAACTGCTAGGTATGGTGAGCTCTTAACAGCCAGAAATCAATGGGTGATCAAGGATGCTTCTTTGGGAAGTATGACTCAACAATCATTTGTACGGACTTACAGAAGGCACCCCTGGGCTCCTTATAAGTTGGGGAAAGATATTGGAAGGTTTTCCTCAGCCAGAAACCATAGCATTGCCATAAGGCACGTGACTAGAATAAGGAAGGTGTTTGAGAAAGCCCAGGTCTGCATTTCCACTGTATAGGTCAACCATTATTCTGCAGCAACCACCTCAAAGACTGACTCCCAGTTCACTACAGATCAGCTCGTTCCAAAAGTATTTGGCCTTCTCTGTGTACCAAAGACTTGAATAAGCCTGCAGGAAATTTTCCTGAGATCCTTTCATGAGCATTCTGGATCAGTCGAGATTCTGGAGAAGTTTCAATAACATGGTGTGTGGCAGAATTTTCCCTGTCCAATATTTCATTAAAATATTAGTGCAGCAGGAGGCCTGTGATTGGAGAGGGAAAAGGGAGGCAGCTCGAAGAGTGGCAGGGACAGAGCGCAACTCAGAGGAGAGAGGGGAAGCCAAGATAGAGGTGGACAGACAGGAAGAAGTTCCTGAACCAGCATGACTTTAAATAGCTACAGGTAGATATGATATCATAAAGCATAGAATAATTGGGATAATTTGTCTAATCTAGGTGGGCAGCTTGTACTATTATCAATTGGCCCTGAAATTATTGTGTGGGTATCTTGTGAATTGAGAATTTATTGATATCTAAATCTGACTTGTTAATTATAAGCTTCTAGAGTTTTGTTTCTATCGGGTTATTGTGTGTTGTGGTAGCATTTTGGGATGTACAGTCACTGAGTGGGGCTGGCATGGCAGTGAAGGGAACTTGAGAGCTCTGACCCTGCTGAAGTATTGGCAGTAAGAGAGTAGTTGAATGGAGCATGGGACTTGGTAGATCTTTTTTAAATATTTCTTGCAACAATGGTATTGTTTTAATTAGCTTCATTATACAGAAGTAACCATCGAGCACTTACTACTATATAGATGATGGTTCACCACAGTAAATGGGAGAGGAAAGAAGATAGATACCGTCTCCTGAAGGATTCAGGAGATAAGAACCTGGAAGTTTCCAGAAATAATAGCAAAAAATAGAACAAAAACAGCAACAACAACAACAACAACAACAAAAAACTACAAACCAGCAACAAAAACAGAACTATGTTCAGTTCTTGAACCTTCCTTGTAAATAGTCTCCATGGAGACACTATCTCAATTCTTCTCTAACCAACTGATAACGAGGCACCATGTACATGCATACAAGTTACACCCAAGTCAAAAGGGCAGTCATACCCCTCTAGCAAGACTAACCCCTGGTTCAAACGTAATGGAACCCAGTAAGTACTCAGAACTCATCAGAATTCATCAAGCTATGTTCACCTTCCTCCTTAGAGATGATGACACAGTTATGACTGAAGATTTATCCTAGGTGTGGTGGTTTACATAGGTAGGATTTCCACAGAGTCATGTTTTTGAATGCTTGGCCATAATGAGCAGCACTATTAGGAGGCAGGGCCTTGATAGAGGAGGCAAACATGGAGGTCTTATACATTGAAGCTCTGCCCAGTGTAGCACACAGTCTCCTTCTGCTGTCTTTGCATTGAGATATAGAACTCTCAGCTCCTCCAGCACCATGTCTGCCTGCACACTGCCATGCTTCCTGCCATGATGATAATGGACTAAACCTCTAAAACTGTAAGTCAGCCCCCAATTAAATATTTTCCTTTATGAGTTGACATGGTCAGGTTGTCTCTTCACAGAAATAAAAACCTAAGTAAGACACTATGCACAGACCAATCTTGCCCACTGCTTCTATGCTGAGGTGAAGAGGGAAAATAATAAAGTAATACTCTGACCACATTTGCATTTCCAAGATGTTAAACTTTACATTTTAAGCTTCTATTATGACAATTAAAGGAAGAAAAACCCTTCTACACATCATGATACCAAAGAATCTTTTCAATCATGTTTGGGATTAGAAGATGCCAGTTAACTAAAGATTTTTAATGTTAAGTAAATGACATGGGAAGAAAAAGGGAAAAACCACATGCCCGTCCTTTTATAGGCTAATTTAATTTCCAGATCATTCCCAATCAAATGGCAGGTTGTCATCCCAACAGTAGAAAAATTGGGGTCCACTGGAGAAAATGACAAACTTTCTCAAGGACACACTTTAATAAGTCTATAAGTCAAGATTCAGGCCACATGCTAATTTATTATGAGCAATATGGCCAGAGACACCCCATGCATTATTTAAAGAGAATATGCCTCTTTTCTTGATAGGATCTATAACTACTCAGAAATTGATCCAAAATCCATCCTATAAAACAGTGGTTCTCAACCAATGGTTGGTGATTCCTTTAGGGGAGTCAAATAACACCTTCACAGGGCTGGCATATCCAGATATTTACATTGAGATTCATAAGAGTATTAAAATTACAGTTATGAAGTAACAACAAAATAATTTTATGATTGGGGACACTAAAACATGAGGAACTGGATTAAGGGGTTGTAGGATTAAGAAGGTTGAGGACCACTGCATTACAGTATGTCTGCCCAATTCTTTCCAATCAACACAGAAAATATCACCAAAGAAGTACATCATAAAGCACAAAATCCTATACATTAATGCCTATTAGCTCATGAGCTTTACTATGTACTCTGGCAGAGAGGTCAGTTACCTTACCAACTTCCACTTCTATATATCATCATGGACAACTGGCCCTGCTATATCTGGTG
>JADRCD010237253.1:22479-36580 GCA_019843815.1 Montemys delectorum | reverse complement strand
ACACACACACACACACACACACACACACACACACACACACATACACACACATGCACGCACATGCACGTGCACTCTCACACACGGTGCGCGCCTTCTTTTCTTTCCCATAGTTCCATCCCTGGCATTGCCTCGTCCTAATTCCTCTCTTTGTTCCTGGATACTCTTTCTACATTCACCAAATGTACCCAATCAGTCACCTTTTCACCGATTTTTCTCTATTCTTTCATCACTCCAATTTCTACGCTCCCTGACTCTTTGCTTCGATGTCGTTTTCTGTGTTCTTGAGATGGGAGGATCAATTGCTTGGACACATCTTGTCATTTTTGACCACAAACACAATGTGCTCTGTTCCCCTCTCAGTGAAACACCACCCTTGTGCCCATGTTTCCATACATACACTGTGTTTCCATTTCCATGGTTTGGGTTGGTTTTGTCGTTTTGGCATGTGGTTGGGATCAAACCCAGGACCTTGCGAATGCTTCTCTAGCAGCAGGCTACACCTCTAAGCCTTGTAAGCATCTTTAAAATTTCTTTAGTATTGCCTCTGTGACCCATGCACTTATTCAGGTGTCATGCAGCTCAACGCACAAGGGTTTGGAGAGTTCCTTCTTGTCTTTCTGTTGCTGGTTGTAGATAGATCCCTCTACAGTTTGATGGAGACTCGCTGTGATTCTTGTTCTGCTAAAACTGTTGAGGTGGTTTCCACATGGCCAGCCATGCTCTACCTTCAGCAACACGCGGGAAACTTTGGGGGAAGCTTTGGGGGATAGTCTATGTTTAGATACCATATTGTACAGATGACTTCTAGATCTCATCCGCTTGTTTGGTTGTTGAGATCTCCCATGTGTTGCTTGGCATTTTATTTGCTAGTTCTGACCATTCTTGAAAGGTGGAAATTCATATTGGTCATAAAACCTCCTAAAGGTCTGACATATTCCTCCAGGGAAGGGGTACCCCGTATCCCTGGTATCTCCTAAGCACAGGGGCAAAGCCTTCAAGCTACACTGAGCTGTTATCAGCTGGCTTCTTTACCAAGCAAATGTGCTTCACTTCCTTCAAAGAGAATGCTAGAACATTCCACAGAAAGAGTCTGGAATGGAAAGGCTCTGATCAGTGGGAGTTGAGAGAGCTGTTCTCTCTGTCTGTCTGTCTGTCTGTCTCTCTCTCTCTGCTTTTCTCTCTGTCTCTATGTGCCTCTCTTTCTCTGTATATGTATCAGCCTTTTAAAATTATTTGCACTCATTCTTTGAAATTTTCACACATTTATGCAATGTATTTTGATCATATCTATTCACCACTACCTTTCTCCCTCACACCCATGTTCCTCTCAAGTTCACACCTTTGTTGTTACTAATGAAGCCCTGAGAGCAATGAATACAATTAATATGCCTATATACTAACAGATATGGGACTGCCCACAACAAGGGAGGGGAATACCCTACCTACAGCCACATCCCCAAAGGAGAGAGACTGCCTCCCTTGGTGGTAAAGAGACAGTAGCTCCTTCACTGTGTGTGGGCCTGTATGTCTTACACAGAGCCACTGCTCCTGTGGTCCGACATATTCACCAGCCATTTCGTGTCCAGAATCAGCTTTCCCCTCTATCATTAGCTCTCATACCCTTCCATTCTGCCCTTCCACAGTGTTCCCTGACCTCTGGTGGAAAATCTTGATAGATGGGTTGGGTCTACAGCTGAGCACTCAGGGTGGCATAGTCTCAATACTTGGAGCTATTTTGAGTTCCTACAGTAACTATTGCCCACTGCACAAAGAAGCTTCCCTGGCAGAAGCTGAGAGAAGCACAGATATTCAGGAGACAGTCAGACAGAGAGAACACTCAGCACAACGACGAGTCTCTAGTCTCTCACTGGTTTGTCCACAACTGTTGGTTGACAGCAGCAATAAATACACTTCAGGATTAGATACAATAATAAAGATGACATCAGCAGACAGGTCCCCGTTCTGTCCACCTGGCGGAGCAGGAAAGCCTGGGTTTTTGCATGTCATGAAATCTGTAGAACGAGGTGGTTGTAGAGCAAGAGAAAACCCCCGAGAGGTTCCTAAGTTATATTATAACATCTGCACATGATTTCCCTTGGAAGTGATTTTTCAGGCTTACTTTTATTATTTTTAATTATGCATCTGGGCAGGGCTATGCTGCGTGTGAGTGCAGCTGCCTGTGGAAGCCAGAGGAGGGTGCTTCTGTGAGCTGCATGATGTGACTGGCTGCTGGGGACTGAACCTCTGCCATCCATAAAAATAATACCTGTTTTTTTTAACCCCTAACTTTCTCTCCTGGGAGATGATTCTTGCCTGGTTTGGTTTGGTTTTTATGCAGGACCTCACAGATCTCCACCTCATCCATCAGCTCCTATTTCTCTTCACACCTGACCTTCCATGATGTTCCCTGAGCCTTGAATGGGAAATGTTGATAGACATTATTTATAGTCTAGGCTGATCCCAAACTCACTCTGCAACCAAGGAGGATATGAATTTCTGATCTTCTTGTCCTAAGTGCTGGGATCAGGTGTGAGTCATCAACCACGTTCTTACCTCTGTTTCATAAAGCCATTTCCCCTGTACATCCACCTCAGATCCAAGTGTCTGCTGAATGACTTATTTGGGGGGAAAATGTACTATAGATAGAGATTTGTCTATGGAAAATGCTTTACATTTCAAATTATAGTTCAGATGGAATCTCCCCACTCAGGTTCATATTCAGATAAACAACCATAACTAGTATCTGTAGGGGAAAAGAGATTGGCTGGAGAAAGGGAAATGGCTCAGAGGTTAAGAACAGTTGGTGCTCTTGGAGAGGAAGTGGGTTCCATTACCGGTACCCAGGGAGATCTGATGCCTGCTGCTGGCCTTTCTGGGAACTGCATGCACATGGTACACATAAATACATGCAGGCAACCCATTCATATACATAAAAATATAAATATTTTTGTGAGGATATCAGCATAGGGGGATCCTTGTTGGAAAGAAAAATTTAGGGAGGATGAGCAAAGGGGATAGGAAATTAAAAACTCAGAAAATATATGAAGCTGTCAAATAATTTAAGAGGGTAAAAACTGTATTGGATTGCAAAACCCAAGCAGATTTGTGAGAATTACTTATATATATTGAATGCATTTCTGCTCTTTTTAAAAAAGTCTCTGTGTTAAGTTAATGATCCCCCAATGACATTGAAATATTCAGGTTGGAATCCCTTGCAAAGACAGTGGTCAAGACCTTCTTTATCCCCCACCCCAGGGTGAATCTCATTTGATAGTCCAGCCTGGCCTTAGACCATCAATATTTCTACCTCAACCTTCCCAAATTTGAGACAAATCTTCCTCTGACTTTCTCATCCTCAGTGCCTCAACAGCCATCAGGACACAGGACAAGTATGCACAGAAACAGAACATGAACATTTGATGAGGCTTCATGAGCAAACTGAGCCTAGGTCAGCCTTCTGCCCAGTGCGGTCAGAGATGGTGGGAAGTCAGAGGTGACAGGAAGATTCCTGTCAGAGATTGTGGGAAGTTCCAGAGAGATTTCACTGCATTCAGATTGAGTTACAAAGGCAATTTTCAAAACCCATGTTTGACAAAGTCTGAATGCGTGATGTCGGAATCACCAAATGTAGACAAGTTAGGAGAGGAGCATAGTCCCCAAGGCTTTGGAGATGTGTCACATCTGAATTCCAGGCGTATGTCAATGAGAAACTCATGAGGAAATTTGAGGGAAGAGAGAAGCAGGCCAGGGAATATAGACTCTATTTGTCTTGTTATGGTAATGATATAATATGAATAATATGATAATATTATGATAACATGATAATGGAATAGCACAGAAAGCTGAATGTGGCTCTCTGAAGTTTGGGAACATCTCGAAGACACACTTCGATCCCTCAGCAGAGGAGTCTTGGTATGCAATGATTTCTTCAGGGAAGAATTGCAGTGTAGGAGTAAATCAATCTATTGGAAATTCTAGCTTAAGGATGACCCATTTGATTAGTCTTAACTACACTCATATGTATCTGTGTTCATTTTGGTGTATGCAAGGAGTATGTATAAGACAACAGAGAGGAGCTGGAAAGATTGATTGATTGATTGATGATTGATTGATTGATTGATTGGAGGGAGGGAGGAAGTGTGCTCCCTTTAGTCTTTCTTCTTGGCATCTTATCTAATCACCTTGGAAGATACAATGCCTCAGTTAAAATTGCAGCATATCTAGAAGCTAATGGAAATCTCTCAGCCATTTAATTCAAATATAAACAAGATCTCTGCTGTAATTATACACTGTTGAATGACACTGGACAAATCAGCTCTCTTCAGCAGGCAAACATACCATACACATTGTTAAAAGTTCTGACCTTTGTCAGGGTGTAGTGTGTCTGGAGCCAGCTGTGATTGGTGACTTGGAAACTGTAAAACAGGAAGCACTGTTGTGAGTGTTGAAGTGGCAGGGCATGATCCGGTCTTGACAACCCATCCTGTCATGGCAATGGCCCCTCATTCCTCCTCCAACACCTCTGTGTTTTGTGGAGGAGAGAATGATGGCACTTCTGGTAAAACCATCCAATTATCTGTTTCATGTAAATATTTGAGAGTAGACCAAAACCACAGTTCCCTTCCCACTAGGCAAGTCCCCTTGCCTGCATGCAAGTTCTATAGATAAGGATGGGTTTAGCTCAGGTGTTCTATTCTATTGTAATGGTGTGCTGTTCACATTAACCTTGCTGAGTAAGAATGTTACTACCTCCCTAATGTTCTTAATTACATTTGCAGTGGGACAAATACCACCCTCACAGAATCCATACCCTTATTTAACCAGAGTTCACAGCAAATCCTATATATTCAGTCTAATTTATCTATCATTCAGGGCCAATGTCTCTAGGAAAAAGTCTTCTTTCTCATTTTGTTTATTTATGGTATTTCACAACTGAACTTTCCTCTCTTGGGGTCAGATGGAAACAGAGGTGGGGAAGCGGCAGAGTGGCAGAAGGGGGTGGGATTTGATGTGATAAATAAGTATATTCATTTATGGAGTTAGGGAGGTTGCTCAGTTGGAAACTACTTACTCTGGAAGCATGATGACTTGTGTTCAACCTCCAGGACCTGTATTGAAATACCTGGCACAGGAGAGTCTCTAAGACTCGTGTTCAGTCATTCTAGACAAAGTGGTGAAGTCCAATCTCAGTGAAAGACCCTACATCAAAGGATAAGGTGAAGAAAAATGAAAAGGACCCCAAGTCAAGCTTTGACCTTCATGTGCACACACACACACACACACACACACACACACACAGGAAAAAGACAAAGAATGTGATATATTGACTTACAGCCATTGGGATTTTTGTTTTCCTATTTTAATTTTCCCTTCCTGGGATTTGATTGTTCTAAAAAGGTTTTAATTAATTATCTTACCTATAATTTCTATACATGTCCATTCTCAGAACTTATCAATTTTTATACATATGTCATATTTCTAGTTTGAGAAAACAGTATGCTCACAATCACTCAGAGAAGCAACAGAAAGGCTGTCATACCTGACAGCCAGGGAGAGGTGCTGCACAATTTTTGTGCCTGATTCGTGCTATCAGAAGTAGAAAGATAAAGGATGTAAGAGTAACGGGAGGGTTTCATGGTCCGTCTGATTTCTGTTAACATCCGTGGGAGTCACATGGATAAATCCTTGTGGCACGCACTGTTTGGAAAATAAGTTTGGAAAAGGTTTCTATGGAAATGTCCCTGTGTTTCTTGCACTAATTGCCCTAATTATTACAGTCTTACATACGCAGGAATGGGGCTGAGAAGTATCGCATTGGGATTCAGAGAAAGGTTAACAGGTCTAGGAACTGATGACAGGAATCACTATTTTAAGGCATGAAGAATCCTTTGCGTTCCCATATGTAAATGTCTATGTTCCCTGTACCCCACAGGAATTTACAATGAAAAGACTTTGTTGAACATGTAAGTAGCTGTGGATTTGGCCCTCTGCTTTTGTCTTATCTCTCAGTTGCTATATTTTCCTTTTTCCTCTATTAGGCCATGGATGTGCATGGTATGGAGATGGTTTTCCTGGTATATGTGATGTGTGTGTGTGTGTGTGTGTGTGTGTGTGTGTGTGGTGTTATCTGTGTATGTGTGTGTATGGTCTGGTATCTATGTGTGTATGATGTGTGTGTGTGTGTGTGTATGTGTGTGTGTGTGTGTGTGTGTGTGCGTGTGTGTGGTGGTATCTCTGTATGTGTGTGAATATGTATGCAGGACAACAAACCACACAATTTCTGCTTTCTAATTACACAATAGGAAAAGAAAGCCACAGCTTCTTGAAACCAAGAAAGGAGGCTGAGCTGGGGAGACAAGAAAAGAAAGGCAGCAAGGAAAGAAATAAGTGTATTCTTCTGAGTGAGGTTTGAAAGCTTTAGAAAGATGTAATCCATGTGGTTTATTAACAACTTTAATGAAATGGTTTAAGAGAAAATAAGCTATTCTGAGACTTGTCCAGTCTTGCCCGGCCGTCTCTTTGCCCCCATCTGCTGCTTCCTTAATGGTTACATTGCCAATGTCTTTGGCTCAGTTCTCATCTTCATATGAACATTCAGCCCCGTGGGTCTTCAGGAACACCTTTCCAAAGCTCCTCATCCTCACACCCACATCTGCGTCCTCAGTTTCCATCTCCAGCTTTACCTATAATTTCCATACATGTTCCTTCTCAAAACATCAATTTGTATACATATACCACATATGTAGTTTGAGAAAACAGTATGTTCACAATCACTCAGAGAAGCAACAGAAAGAGCTGAACCAACTCACCAGGGCTTCTCTTTCTCTTTTCATATTAGACAAGATTTTCACTGGAACCTGCTGATGCTCTAGGTTATGTTTCTAGGTTATGTCTCCTCTCTATCTGTATATATAGATATATATATATATCCATACATCTATGTATCTGTGTATATGTATATAACTATCTATCATCTATGTAATCTATCTTATCTATCTCAATCTATATATTTATCTGTCTATTATTTATTTTTTTGTTATCTATCTCTATTTATCTGTCTATCATCTATTTATCTATTATCTATTTCTATCATCTATCTAGCCATGCATCATCTATTTATCTATCTATCTATCTATCTATCTATCTCTGTATCCTTGTCCTCTATCAATTACTTGACATGTGCCTTTAGATCCACACACTCTTCCTCAGCTTGAGAGCTTTATTCTGTCATACCAGTTCTGAGTACCTGGCTATCCTTACAGCCAGCTTGAAAGGTGGCCCTGTGTTTGTGACTTCACTTAAAGATCCACAGATGATGTGTAAGGAGTGAGTTTTATCTTTCTTCCTACACTTGAAGATACTGGGATAATCAT
The DNA here is from genome assembly GCA_019843815.1 of Montemys delectorum. Classification (NCBI taxonomy): domain Eukaryota; kingdom Metazoa; phylum Chordata; class Mammalia; order Rodentia; family Muridae; genus Montemys; species Montemys delectorum. Next base: position 29,207 of record JADRCD010237253.1, on the reverse strand, counting down.
GACAAGATTGTTAGATTCAAGGGATGGGTGTTTTACTTTTCCATAGAATTCATTTTTGCTTGAAAATATTGGTGGTCCTTCTACTTTGAATATGAAGTAGTATGCAAATCATTCCATGGAAAGGATTACATACGTAGAATTCAGTAGTCCTGAAGAATGTGTTTTTTCAAAATCTCTTTTACATTCCCACTGTCTTCAGATGTAGCAGGTTATACAGGGATACAAATATCATTTTAACAAAACCAATGAGAAAATACCTACTTCATTCATTGTATCCCAGCTTGTCCCTTCTATACAATCAGAATCCAAAAACACCAGCCCTTCCAGGTCTGAAACAGCATAGCTGTTCTTTCCAACCAGCAAAGACAGGCATCAGTCACTGTCACCCATGGAGACTACAAAATTATGTATATCACTGAGTTACAATGATTCTGAGAGAAACATCTCATCTCATACACCTTCTTTAGCTGGAGAACCCCAAGCCACAAAGTTACCAGAAAGGAAGCCTAGTTGGATCAGTCTACAATCCCGACACCCTTACCTGCCTGCTCATCAGGAGATGTTGGTGAGATTTATAGTTTTCACACTTAGGCTATTCCATCCTCAACAGGCTTCCTCAGTGGCTTTACCCAGGAGTCCCACGGATGATTTGATACCCAGACTCCTCCCACCACTCAGTAATATCCTGATGACATATTGTCCTTGGCTCCCATTTTACTTAAAACTCTTAGAGATCCATTAAAACTGGATTTTTAAAAGTACTTTAAAATATTCCTACCTCTCTACTTTGTTGTTGTTTTTCTTCTTGTTGTTCATCTTGATCTTTTCTTCTTCTTCTTGTTATTCTTCTTTTTCTTCCTCCTCCTCCTCCTCCTCCTCCTCCTCCTCCTCCTCCTTGTTCTTCTTCTTCTTCTTCTTCTTCTTCTTCTTCTTCTTCTTCTTCTTCTTCTTCTTCTTCTTCTTCTTCTTCCTCTTCTTCTACTTCTTTGTCTAGCATCATGACACATTTTATAAACCATTGGTTTCCGTCCATTAGAAAAACCTCAGCCTTGCTGTCCCAAGCTTAGAGAGAAAGAGATGAGCCAAAGAGAACAACATAAGGCTCATAAGAAGTATGAGTTATAATCTATGGCATAATAGCTGTTCTGTCCATTAAAAATAAAATACAGGAAGATGGTGGCAGAATAGAGCCCCAAACGCCTTGCAGAGTACACAGTACTTCAGATAATCCCATGTTTTGAAGCCCATGTTAAGGGAGAAAGATGAAAGTTGTTTTTGATGTTCTTTTAACACAGTCAGCCAAGAATGAATGCCCATGCTAGGTCAACATGGTTCCATGTGCTTTTGCATTATTTGTCTTACCTAAAGAAATCAAATCCTAAAGGAATGCCATTAAACTGGTCTCCATAGGTCTGAGCAGCAGTGTGAGTTGACATGACTTAGAGGTCTGAGGATTTGAGACTTCCCTAGAGAAGTGAGATGGAGACCCTATCTGAAATGAGCTAGTTCTCCCTGCTTGAAAAGGCTCAGCACTGTCTGTCCTGAGCCTGGGTGTGTGGAGAGGAGTCAAGAAGAAGAATGACTCAAAGACAAAAAGAAAATCACAAGGACCTCCATCTTTCTTCCTTAGAACTGTGTAAGAACTGGGAGAGAGGCGGAGGCGAGAAAACCCAGAGGGTGCTATCTATAGCCCTTTGATGAACAGAACATTTTATCAGTTGTGAAGAGGAAAGGGTACTTTATTAGTAAAAGACCAAAACCTTTAACACAGCAATGGTTTTTCGTTGTTGTCTCTTCTTTCTCTGCCTTTGAGCTTGAGTGTTTGCATGCTATAGATAGGAATCCACTTTTAATAAGAGATCGTGCCACTTACTAATAATAATGCCAGTTCTCATTGATGCAGCACTTCTTTACTCAACATTTAATACTTTATGTACACTGACTCTTCCAACATCTCTAACTCAACTATTTAATAAATAAACCTGAATTTAGTGATTCCATCAGGGATTGTGTAAAACAAACAAACAAAAACAAAAACAAAAAAGCAATCCACAAATAAGCTTGTAGAACTAGTAAGAGTAAGTTTACTGTGTTGCAGAGTACAACAACCAAATATGAATGTCAGCAATACTGTTTTACACTCTTGACTAATAAGGGGTTTTGAAATCCATTTATAATGTTAGCACACTTTATCCAACAGTATTAATGATCATTCTTCTGACTTGAGATTCAGGAGGGCTTGCATCAGTTGACGTCCACTCAAGAGAACTTCCGCCGGTCGGTGGTGGCGCACGCCTTTAATCCCAGCACTTGGGAGGCAGAGGCAGAGGCAGGCAGATTTCTGAGTTCGAGGCCAGCTTGGTCTACAGAGTGAGTTCCAGAACAGCCAGGGCTACACAGAGAAACCCTGTCTCGAAGAAAACAAAAACAAAAAAACAAAAAACAAAACAAAAAAGAGAACTTCCCCAGACTCCCAGACAGTTGTATCTTGGGGAGCTAAAGCATCCTATCGTGAGATGCCTCTCCAGGTGCCCTGTTTTCCTGTACTGCAACATACACTGTGGGAGCTACATGAGTTTGCAAATCTTTTGTTTCTGATTCTTCAGCTCCCAGTTAGAGCAAATACTTCATAACAGGTTGTCAGGAGTTGTCATTATTGGCTTGGCAGTCCCCCCTCAGACATGGAGGACTCTGTGGAAGTTTCAGGATAATTTTCAACCTTTGTCAAAAGCTATTGCCTTTAAGGTTTTTCTCATTGTTAGGATGGCACAATATGGAGTGCACACATCACATTTAACTTCTATGTGTAGACTATTGGAAGGTGTTTTTTCTTGGCAACAGAAATGTATGCGCACGCACTCGCACACACACACACGCACACGCACACACACACACTGAAACCTCCTCACAATTCCCTGCTGTTCCTCAGGCTCAAGGACATTTGCAAACTGATTCTACTTTTTTCCTCAACTCAAACAATTCAGTTATAGTCTTGGCGTTCTCTCACCGCTTTCATAGTGTTTAGGTAGAGAGGTAGAAAACTGGGCTAAAATAAAGTTTGTGAGTATACAAGTCCAAATGTGACGGTCCAAATGAATTGCTTCTACATGATGGGTAAAATCTGATTTTGCATTTATTTTCAGACCCTGAAATTTGTATAAAAGATGGTTTTTTGACTCTGATGGGATACAGTGGCATGTTTAGTGACTGCTATAAAGTCACATATTAATTTGTCAATATTCACAATATACTTTCTAAATGATCGCTCCATGTTTTTGCCCTCCATTAAAAATGAGAAGATGTGGCTCTAAGGATGTAGCCCTGTTGGAAGAATGCTTGCCTTACATGCATGAGATCTTGAATTCAAAACCATCACCATGGTGGACATACAACAATAATCCAGGCACTCAAGAGTTAAAGGTAGTCAGAAGTTTGAGGTCATCCTTGGGTATGGAGGGAGTCTGAGGTCAGCTGCGGATAGAGGAGAGCTGGCTTAAAATGACAATGATAATAATGATAATAATAGTAACAATAATAAATGAATAATAATGACATGAAATGTAGCAAGGCAAATGTAGAAACTGAACATTGTAAGAAGGTGAGCTGACTGAATTCTAATTCTGGGAATATTACACAGCAAGTTCATAGATCACCTGAGTGATCCGGGACACTCAGCTTCTTGGGAGCACCAGAAAATCAATAAGCCCACACCACTTGAGTTCTAAAGTTCAACTTCTTTCCAGTATATTGATCCTTCTGACTCTGATTGCTGCCTTCCTCAGAGCAATGATGAATATGCACACACAGTGGCTGGCTGCTCTTGTACCCCGCTGCTGAGCCTGTCTGTCACAGAAGGGAAGCTCACAAGCCCACTCCTTCTCCTCCCTTCTGTGGAATTGCCACCTGCTCAGCTTGCCACCACAGGAATCCAAGCTGGCTGACGCCAATGCCTCTTCTGCAGGATGAATTCCCCAGTACAAATAGAGATGAAAAAACCATATTAATGCCATTTCTTTTCTGATATTTCTTCTCTCACCATGCCCACCTTTCTTTTTTTATGTGGGTTAAACCAGTGAAACTCATTTTCCTGCCTTCAGATGCTCAGAGTCTGTGGTGACTTTGACTTGCTGGTGTGGGCTGATGTGGCCCCCATTCACTGTAAATCCAAGAGAGAGAGTCGGGGCAGAAAATCAATGTTGTTTTGGCCACATGTCCTTCCGGTGTAGCCAACAGACATTTGTACTTTCGTTTAAAATGTCAATAATTTAAATTACCCAAATAGGAAGAGTGAGCCTGTGTCCCCGCCCTGTTCAGAAGTACTACAGTGCTATAGGAATTACCTTCCTTCTCAGTAGTTAGGTGGAATACAGCAGGAAATCCTTCGCATGTTTGTGTGTCCTTACAGATTTCAGAAGCCTATGGAAAGATACTAAGCCAGGGCTTGTTAAGGAGACTAGGAGAATCAGACTAACGAGAGTCCAAGCCCCCTCCATTTGCTCCTTATTATTGGCTTGTGTGACAGTGACTGGGTATAAATTATGTAGTTCAGGAATGCCAGCTCCCAGCATCAACAAAAGCTATCCTCCTGCCTCAACTCCCAGCCCCGAGGGTTTGTGGCATTGTTCTAAAGACTGTCAACTTGAATTCTTTCCATTTGCCTCTCTGGTGACAGGCAGCATTCCTAAAGGGACAGCTGCCATGTGGCTGTTTCTGTTATATTTGTAGCAGGAGCCTGGCTTGGGTTTGGAGAGCCTCTGGGGAGGCTGAGCCTCGGAGGAATCACAACAGATGGCTTTATTGAGGAGCTAACAGGCATGGGAGTAGACGCAGGAAGTGGAAAGACACACCAGCTGGGAGTTGTATGTCTGCTAGTCCTAAAGGAACTTGATATTAACTTCATGATTGACTGAGCTATATTATGTACATAGAAAAAATGGAGATGAAGATGTTGTGAAATCAAATTAAAAATTGTGAAGACTTTAAAATATAGCAAGCCTGTCACTGCCCTGTGAATGGGAGAGTCATCTTCTGGCAGAGCCTGGGAATATGATACCAATTAGCCAGAGCATAACTGGACATGAAGCTTGGTAGTAGGATGTTTATCTAGCATGTGCAATGTTCTGGGCTCAATCCACAGCACCAGCAAACGAACAACTTGGAGGTCTGGGAGGATAGCTCTGTGGGTAAGGCACATGCAGGAGTGCATCTTCAATCCCAGCTCTCCTCCAATGAGATGGGAGATGAAGAAAAGAGAATACCCAGAAGCCTGAGAGTCAGGTAGCCTGCGTTACACAAGAGCGAACAAGAGGTGAGGATGAGCCCTAGAGGTTTTCCTCTAACCTTCACACCAAAGAAATCATGAGCCTGCTGCAAGCTTACACAGCCCCACTTCCTTACCCATCTCCTACCCTCGACAATGATTTTTTTTTAACTCTAGCTAAGAGAAAAACATTCTTTCATGATTCCTAAATAACTGCTTTTTAAAACATATTGTGCCTGCTTTCAGACTGGTATGTGGAAGGGTCATGAAGAATACTGATAAATGAGGATTTAGGGAGTCACAAATTCCACTAATTGCCAAAGTCTAGCCAAAGCTGATTCAGTTTGGGTGGGGCAGATGCATTCATTCCTTCAATCTTTTGAAAGGCTTCATTTCTCTTTAAATGTAATGGATTCTAAAACTCAACATAGGTCAGCTCTTCTGATATGCATTCTTCAGCAATTAATATGGCATTAATATTTAAGAACCACTGGCCTGAAGTAAATTGACTTTGCAAAGGCTTCTGAGTTTTGTTTCCTTTCCAGTGTTCAGAGGGAACCCCCATTGGTAGGAGTGCCATGGGGACTGGGCCGAGCATGAATTTTCATTCACACTTTCAAAAGCATCCCTAGGTTGCCAGAAATATCATCTGATGCAGCAAAGGTTTACGTTCCTGCTCGGTCTTGAGGAGTGTGCTCAGAGGGGTTTATTGGTAGGAAGATGGGCAGTCAAATGGAGGGAAGGTACTAAAAGGTGAGACCTGGTAGCAGGCTTGGGTACTTACGATGCAAAGCCACTCATAAGCTATTAATGGATTAATAGCTTCCTTCTACAGTATCATCACAACAGGAAGCCAGAGAACTTCCTGTAACATCTACCACAACAGGAAGTCAGAGAAGATCCTGGGGCATCAGCTAGAGGAGGCTGGCCCCAAAGCTAGCTTACACTGGCCTGCTGCTTTTCCTTATTCCAGCTTAAAGGGACATGTTTTTAGAACTCCAAATTAAAAATAATCTCAGTAGGTTGAAGACCCAACAAAGTTCTTTATTCTTAGCTGTAAAAAGGAAACCTAGGAAGGAATGGAGTTCTAGGGTGCACAATCAAGGAAGATCAGTGCTACTGGACCCTGAAGGTGTTCACCCAACACATAAAAATCTGTATCAGTCCTCTGTTTCTGAGAGTGTAGTTTCTAAATGAAAACATAACACCAGCTTTGTACTGAGTGTTTACTGAGCCCCAAATGGTGCCAAGCAGGGATCCAATTATGATCACAGAGAGAGCCCTAGGGGTCATTCCACACTGAAGCTATTTCCAGCACTCCTCCAAGCATCCTCTCAGATAGGCTAAGATGTCATCAGTGTTCAAAGAATGAAGAGCTTCTTCAAAATGGAGAGCAGTTAGCACCAAAGCTGAAACTTGGAATAACCCTGCCTATGCACATGTGCTCCAACACACACACACGCGCACA
>JADRCD010237253.1:7714-22469 GCA_019843815.1 Montemys delectorum | reverse complement strand
CATGTGCTCCAACACACACACACGCGCACACGCGCACACACACACACGCACACGCGCACACACACACACACACTCACATGATCATAACCCTGCCTATGCACATGTGCTCCAACACACACACATGCGCACACACGCGCGCACACACGCACACACACATGATCATAACCCTGCCTATGCACATGTGCTCCAACACACACACACGCGCACACACACACACACACACACACACACGCTCATGCTCATAACCCTGCCTATGCACATGTGCTCCAACACACACACACACGCGCACACACGCGCACACACACACACACACACACATGATCATAACCCTGCCTATGCACATGTGTTCCAACACACACACACGCACACACGCACACGCGCACACACACACACATGCACACACACACACACACACTCACATGATCATAACCCTGCCTATGCACATGTGCTCCAACACACGCACACGCGCACACACACACACACACACACACATGATCATAACCCTGCCTATGCACATGTGCTCCAACACACACACATGCACACACACGCACACACACACACACATGCTCATACACACGTGTGCATGCATGTGTGCATCCTTGTGGAATCTCTAATACTCTTCTGCCACTTGTAGTTTTCTGCTGAGAAGTCGGTTGTCAATTCCTCCTGTTGCTTTATTCCTTTTCTCTTGGTTTACATCTGTCAAGATGTCAAACGCTAAAATGGGATCATCTTCCTTCTGACACTTTGCTTCTACCATGACTTAGGTTGAGAGAGCCATGGCAAAGCCTGTTAGAAGTGTGTCTGAGGTGGATTCTGAGTGATAGCTCAGAAGTTGAGCTATGAGCAGAAGGTATGGGGCCCAGGATGAAACGCTGTTAACATGCACTTAACTGGATTGCCTCTTGTGCCCTGGACTTCCATTGCATCGCAAAAAGGCAGACATCAGTGGACTGAAGTGGGGGGGGGGGGCTGCTGGTTGACTATAGCTGAGATATAATTTTACATACTCTTTCTTGCCAAGGAACACAATTCAACCATTCCAAGAAACAAAGAGATGACATGGAAATGTACAAATTCAGCAAGTGCTTTTGATGCTTATTAAATTAAATCACAAGTAAGCAGTTCCCTCCTACTGAGATTTAAAAATGAGAAAGACAAAAGCACGTCCTTTTAGATGGGCTGGGCTCAACAATTACTACATATAAATTATTTACCCCTTGTAATGGAATAGTTAAGCTAAGAACTAAGGCATTAGATTACCTGAGATCAAACCTCTGCTTCGTGCAGCAGTGTGACCTTGAACAGATTAATCTCTCTGTGCCTCAGTGTACTCACGCATAAACAGGATGATCCTAAGACTGCCTCGTCAGCACTTAAATGCAATAATGCAGGAGAATTGCTTTGTTAAATTGTTGGCACACACAGTGCTGGATGTGGAGAGAGCAATGCCTGGAGAATAATAAGACTCCACAGGCCCCGGTGGGTCTGTTGAGGAGAGGAGGAGTGATTCTGAATACCTACCATTGCAGGACTTACTTATCTGAAACCAGAAGGCATAAAGTCCCGAGTGCTATCCTCAGAACCCGGGCATGTTAGCACATATTTGTCATCAGACTCCTTGAGCAAGATTCCTAGCTAACTCAACTAGTTCCAGGCCAGTAAGAAACCATCTCTAAAAATCAAAAGAAGCAAAGTAGGTGGTTCTGTAGAGACATCAGATGGGTTAACGTCTGGCCTCTACCCACACATGTGTATATATGCATGAGTACTTTCACACATAGGTATCTGAATATACACAAAGATAGTAGAAATTTAGCTTACTGTCATTTAAATGTTTAGTCATACAATTAGAGTTACAACTTTATATTTTGAAGAAGAAACTGGGCATTTTGGGTTTTATTCACTTGACAAAATATAGCCCCAGCTCTGCCCAGTTCCAGCCTGGAACTAAGTTGTGTGTCCCCACTAGCTGGGGCTGCAATGACCTGCAGGTGATGTTGAATGCTCTCAGAGGTTCCAGTCTTTTTATGGCTGGAAAGAAGAGCAGTTTGGCCATTGCAGAGGAAGTAACACTATCAGGAAATCAAACAATTGGCCACTAATTTGTTTCATGGCCTGCCCTAGAAGTCACCGCCAGTGTCGAATCACCATGGAACATGTATTCTTGCTGGAATTTGGAGGCTCCAGGCCACTGATGTGCCAATTGCTTTCACTTGGGGTTCTAGTCTGTAATTTATCATCACCATGTCCTACCCTGCTCTAACGCGCCCTTTGTGGGCAGAGGCAAAGCTAATATACTTTCCAAGTGCGTTTGAATTGCTTCAATAAATCACAGCTGCCAGTGTAAGCAGCTTTGTCTTTTGGCAGGACAATAAGTTATCTTCATGCTTTGGAGACACAGGCTCTCCAAGACTTTTATTTGTGTAAATTATAATGCATCATAACCCATTTCCTAAAATGAAATTAAGAAGCTCACAATGTGTGTGTTTTTAAGAGGCAAGGACGTACGCCAAAGATAGCGAGCGATCCAATGAAGGAAGGGAACTCTTTATCCTGCTTGTTTTATGGCAGTATTTTATTTCTTTATCATTGGCACGGTGATGTGAACATTAAATGCTTGTAACGGGTTAAATTTTGTCTGGCTCTCTATTGCCTCAGTGTTTCTGTGAAAACAGCCAGCAAATGAAGGGGGACTAAGTGTAAGATATTCTTCTTAGGAAATGGAGAAGTAGTTCTGTTGATAAAACACCTTCTGTGAGGGTCCAAGATCAGATCCCCAGCACCAACATTAGGAGGTGCACACCTGTAACCCTGGCACTGGGGAGGTAGAGGGAGACAAGTGGATCCCTGGTGCTCAGTGGCCAGCTGGCTCAGCTGAGCTGCTGAGCTCTGGGTACAGTGAAAGACCCTGTCTCAGAAAACACAGTGGCTAGTGATAAAGGAAGACACCTGTCATTGACTACTGATAGTCACATGCATGTGCTAATGACTGCATGAGCATGCTTGTGCAAACACACACAAGCATACATACACACACACCACACACTACATGCACATCACACAAACCACACATACACCCACCTTACACACACCACACATACACACACAACACACATACATATGCACATACACCACACATATACCACACACACACATACACATACACACACATACACACACATACACACACACACACACATCACTTGGATATACCATGTTAGATGCTTGAAAAACTTGTGGTTTGACATAAATTTACACCTGTTAGACAACTTTCGCAATCAATGAGGTTACGGAATCAAATGATTTCCCCTCATGTTCTCTGGGATCAGCTCTGAATTTCTTAGTCCTTTGCCATCCACAGAGCTTAGATCCAGAGTGAGTCTGATTTGAATATTTGAGATCCCTGATTGGGAAGATAAATGTGTTACATAAGAGCACAGTGTCTGAGGTTCCCAACAAGGAAAATGCAATCTACTTTTGATATTGTTTGGGGACTCTATTCAGGATGATGGACAATAAAATCTGTTCTTTTTATTGGATTGACTGAAAAGCTGCTTGGTATCTATAAACTAATCTGCCATCACTTTGTACGTGATAAGAAAGTACTTTTGCCTGTAATTGCACCAATAGCTCACTCTGAGAAAATGGTGTTGACAAAGAGGCCAGGTTTAGAGCAACTGACAGCAGTTCTGTTCAGAAACCAAGCTTGTTTGGTCGGTCAGGTTTTTGTTATTGTTTTTGTTTTGTTTATTCTCTACCACAGGAGATTCAATTCTGTGTTAGAAAGAAATGTGACTGGTGTGCATTAGTTCCCAAGTTCAATCTCCAGTACTTCAGAGGGAGAGACAGAGCCAGAGGCAAAGACAGAGGGAAAGACAGACAGACAGACACACACACACACACACACACACACACACACAGAGGAGAGAGAAAGTCAGAGACAAAGGCAGAGAGACAGACAGATAGACACACACAGGGACAGAGACAAAAAGAGACAGAGACAGAGAAAAGAGACAGAAACAGAGGCAGAGAGACAAAAGACAGAGACAGGGAGACATAAAGAGGCAGAGATTGAGATAGAGATGAGAGACAGAGAGACACTAAGACAGAAACAGAGACAGAGAGAGACAAAGAAATAAAACAGTATTTTCAGGTATTTTATGTTTGAATTAGTTTGAAATCTCTCTCCATTCATCAACAAGATGGGCTCATGTGGCCTGACATAAAATTTCAGGTTTGGCTCATCTTAATTTGAGGTAGCTGTTTATTTTTATGTCAAAACACTCAGTGACCATTATGAAGAACTTAGTGCCTCACAAGCCTTCCCATGCTTCATCCCAGGATCTCTCAAGCATTTCTCTAGAGACAGATAGGGTGCTGCCCTTGCCTCTGAGCAGTTCACCCTAAATGCCAGCACCACTGTGGTAATCAGGCTCATCTTTGACTTTCTCTTCCCATTTCTTCTGCTCTCTTGGATAGTTTCTGGCTCCCTCAGCTGCCCCCAGTCTCTGAGGCCTAAGTCAAATGGAGCTCAGGCTACTGAAGACTACAGGGTGCCCAATATGTGTGTGTGTGTGTGTGTGTGTGTGTGTGTGTGTGTGTGTGTGTGCGTGTGTCTGTCTGTGTGTTTCTCTGTGTGTCTGTGTCTGTATGTGTGTGTATGTGTGTATGCCTGTGTGTGCATGTGTATGTGGGGGGATGGGTGTGGGTGTGGGTATGTGTGTAGGTATGCATATGTGTGTGAGAGAGCATGTGTGTGTGTGTGTATGTGGGGGGTGTGGGTATGTGTGTATGTATGCATCTTTGTATGTGCATGTGTGTGTGCACGTGTGTGTGTGTGTGTGTGTGTGCGAGTGTGTGTGTGTGTGTGTGTGTTTGTGTGTGCACACGCTGTGGTTAGGAGGATAGAACAGAGATGTGGCAGTGGAGGTGCAGATGCAGGTTCTCCAGGCTCTGAACCTACAGAACTGCCTTTGTGTGTCTTCTCTTTTCCCCACACTCTTGCCTTATGTTTTTCTCTGTCCATGCCCGTGAGTAGAAGGGCTGATTTCCTCTTTACTACAAGTTACTCAATATACAAAATCTAGCAGTAACTAGAAGTATTGCTGTTTTCACATTTGTTTATTTTACACACATGCCATTCCCTAATGCTAAGATACAATTAGTCTGCATCTCTTTCTAAAAACCACTTATTTTTGGATTACCACTATTTCATGTCTCCTGGGGGTGGGCTGCAGAGAGGAAACTGATATTTGGTTTATTTTTATGTCATTGATTTTTAGTGGGAATTTATCTTTGCAAGAAAGAGGAGAGGAATTTCCCACCCCCACCTTTGGAGGATTGACTCCAAGATGCCTACTAGAGAGCTGAAACCGCAGGCATTCTGCACCCCATGGAATTGGTACCCCTGGGATCCCTGCCTCAGACTCACACCGATGATGGAGCTTAATGTGTAAATAGTCACACCTCCAACATATCCCTTCAGCCAGAAACGGAGTATTGGCTTCGTCAGCAGACAAAGATGCTGCTGCTGGTCTTATAGTGTGAGTTCTTGAAAGCCCCTTTCCGGGTCTATGCAGCATGGCTCCTTGGCTCTATAGGGATTGCTGTCACACATTTTGGGGATCTCTGCCTGGAGTCATCTATAGGCTGAATGCTTTCTCAGACACGTGCTTGTCACAAGGAACATATCTCTGTCCATGTTTCCCACTCACAGATGAGATGCCTTCCCCCGCCCCCCCGTTTCTCTCTATGCACCACGAGGGGTTACCTTCTGCAGTATCACCCCCGAAGGCTTCCTTTTCTTTCCTAACCAATAGCATAAGCAGAAGACTCCTTTTGCCCTGTGTCTGTGTATCTTGGCAACATCAGCACGATGACTGTTTTTCTTTCCTTAGTAGGTCTAGATCTTTGCTCACTCCATTTGAAAGGAACATTTCATGGCTTCCATTTGGCATGTCCAAATCTCAGGCCTTATAGCTCTTGCCCTTTGGCTCAGGTCTTAGTCAAATGCAGGTCCCTTGGATAATCTTGGTTGTCAGCTTGACATACTAGGGAGAGGGAAACTCCATTGAGAAATTCTGTCCATCAGATTGGCCTAAGGCCATTTCTGGATTGGTAAAGCTAAGGCGATTCTTGATTGCTAAATTCATTTTGAAAGGCCCAGCCCACTGTAAGTGGTGCCATCCCCTAAGCAGGGACTCCTGGGTGGATGGGTAGGTGAACATGAGTCTTGAAGCAAGCCAATGAGCAGCATTCCTCCATGGTTCCTGCTTCAAGTTCCTGCTTGAGGGTCTGCCCTACCTTCCTAGATGATGAACTTTGTGTAACCTGTGAGCTGAAATCAACTCTCTCCTCCTCATGTTGCTTTTGGTCAGTGTTTTATCACAGCAACAGAAAGCGAACTAGAGCATTGGGTCACAGATCATGAATTCCCATAACACTAGATCTCTTATCAGGCACCCAGCAAAGGGACAGGCAGACATACTGGACACTGGGGGACAGGGTGCAGAATTGTCAGTCCACTCACAACAGGAGAGTATTTAAATGGTTTGAATTATGTATTTCTGGGATTCTTCTATCTATTCTTTAATTAGTTGTGGGTAACTGAAAGTATGGGAAATACTAAATGGGAGCCTGTGGACAAAGGATGACAACTCTATACTGAAAATAGTAATGTTATCTCATAGAGGAAGTAATTAGTAAGAGCATCCAAAATTTGTTTTAGGGGCTGAAAGTGCAGATTAGCAAAAGACTGTGTGCTATGCATGCACATGGCCCAAAGTTCTATCTTTCAGAGGTGACTTTTTTTTAACTAATAATTTTATTTTGGAATACTGAGTTCTACATATTGTAAGTGTTTAGTTGGGCATGATTTACTCTAAATTGTCTTTTCACAAAAAAAGGCCACCATTTAGCTTCTAAATGATGACTGTATTATAGTATTATTACAACAAAGCTTTTATCATTAAACACAATTTATTGTCCAATTGCCAATGTGTCCTTTAATTGTGGGCATGGCATTTTCAAATCCTAAATTCATTTTAAAAAGAACATTTATTAAAGAGTTGGTAATATCACATGTTATAAGTAAATTCCCAAGGGCTAAAATAATAGAATTTATCTCTTGCATGTCAATCTCTTATAAGCCAAAATGAAAGATAAAGGGAAATGATTACTGGGGCCAGAAGACAGCTGAGTGGGTAATAAAATTTTCACCCTTCAGACCAAAGGAGAATGTAAATAGTCTTACATAATATACCTCACTGAGCAACAGACTTATCATGACCAGCAGAACCACCTACATCATTAAAAACATGAGCCACTGGAATCTCCATTCGGGTTGAGACCTGGATTGGTTAGGGCGAGCTATAGATGCAATTCCTCATCCTATAATACCTGGCATACAAATGATAGCAGCTCTGGGTGTCATAATGCAGCTGGTTTGCTTGGCCTTGCTCTTCTGGCTTTTTAGGTAGAGTGGACAAAGGTTTTTCTGCTTGAGGGTGCTGCATGGACCAGCCTTGTACTGGGGACCTGTCCCCTTTTTTATCTTTAAGTCACAGCCTTTCTCTACTGTGATCAGTAATCTTGAAGAACACCCTTCCAGACACACATACTCCCTCTCTCCTTCTTTCTCATTTTCTCATGTGTATGAGTCCATGCACACATACATGCATATGTATATGACAGAGATTATATAGTTGAATCTTGAGAAAGGAAAAGCCTGCACAGTCATTCTTCAGGCAGAAATGACTAACAAGTATAGTGCTCAGAACACAATGAATGAGGAATAACAATTCTCATGAGAACGGCTTTCAGCTCTAGGAGACCATAGAAGTTACCACCATCTTGCCCCCCTATTCACTAAGAAATTCTGTCCACATAATATCAAAGTGACCAGTTTGTTTGGAGTTGTACCAACTAAGAATACAAATCTGGAGAACAGAAAAATGGTAGCATATAAAACCTGATGACCTGAGTTTGATCTCTGGAAAACCTACATAGTACTGGTAGAAAAGTAGAGAATCAACAATTGAAAGTTGTCTTTGACCTCCACATTATGTTACACACACACACACACACACACACACACACACACACGCACACGCACACGCACACGCACACGCACACACACACACACACAGAGAGAGAGAGAGAGACAGAGACAGAGACAGAGAGACAGAGAGAGAATATAAATAAATAAATGAGTGAAAAATTAAATCACATAAACATACACAAATAAGTAAATAAATTAATGTAAAAAATTTAAATAGAATATGGTATCCAACTCCTGCTTAGAAAATTGAAGCTACTGTGATGAGCAGTAGCTGTCTCATCTCTAACCTGGGTAGTGACCCACTTCAGTGCCCTTCTTCTCTGTCAGCATCTATTTCAAATCTCTCGTGACTTTGAAGTTCTAAAAGAAAGAGGCCCCAAATTTTTTTTTTCATACCAAGATGGAATATTGAATTCTTGGCAAAGGCTCTTTTGTTTTCAACCCATCCAAGAGCCAATTCATTTAAATTCCCAATTTTGTGCCATCTTTGTACTCTATGGTTGGCCGCATGCCCTCAGTCATTAACCCAAGTAACAGATGTCACACTGTAGTTTTGTTCTTGGTAGTCGTGGGCTGGTGACGTTAAGACTATCTATATGCATAATTGCAGGTTCCTGGTTGTAATTTGGGGCCACATTTCTTTGCTACCAGCAAGAAGAGCACATTCTTGTAGTTAGAATCTTGTTTGGTACAGAGGCAAAACCTAAGCATATATGGTAGTTTAACTCAAAAACGTCGAACACTGGCTTCTAACAGCAAATCCAAAAGCATACAAGTCTTTTGGGGATGCTGGTGAATGTGACCCCCAAGGAGGAGAGTTTGCAGTCTAGGTCTAGGTGACTCACTTCTCAGCATTCCCATGCTTCTGATAATAGAACTCAGTGGATCCAGGCAGATCTGAAAGATGCTACGAAGCCTTTTGATTATGTAGTAGGCTACGAACCACTCATCTGAAAAGTTAGTTGAGTCCCAGCTTAGTTTCTGCTGGGACTCAAGTTCAATTTATTTCATGCTTTGCTCCTCAACATAACCCAAACTGGGCTTTTCCACATTCTCTTGAGGTTCCAGGAAAGACTGGACTCTATCTCTAGGCGGAGGTGAACCACTGTCTCCCCTGAAAGTTAATCCAGTTGGGCGAGTCAATCACCTAACTGTCCACCCCTCAGGAAAGTGGGCTTGCATTAAGCCATGCCAAAGAGATGGGAGGAATAATTATCTCTCCAATGAAATATATAGCTTTTCCTTCCCAGAATCTCCACTGTCAGTGCAGTTGCTCTAGAACCACCGTGATGTTCTGTTGGGCGTACACTGAGTCCTAATTTAAAAAAGATACAACTGTTTACTTCTCTCTTTTTATCTTGGATGTTGGCTCATGTCTAAGGTATCTGAGACAGCTTCACTTTCTCTAAAGCCCCGCCCCTACCACGTGGCTGTTTGTCCCCAACAAGGTCACCTCGATGTCAACTTAACTCAAAAGGCACAGTTCTTTGTCTCTTCTCTATCTTTCTCCTCTGGGAAGTGTTGAGATGTACTGCTTGCCTGCCCAGGGCTTTCTTTTAAATTAATAGAATTGTCTTTGATCTTCCTATTGACTCTAGTTCATAGATTATCTTATTAACATGGCTAAGAACTCCAGAAGGATCCTTGATTTCCTCAGTAGACATGTGGTGACTCTACTGTGACTCCCCAAAGTATCTGGTAACAACACAGGACTCTAAATCATCCTAGAAGATGGGAAACTGAGGCAGGGGGATGGCAGCACTTCCAAGCCTGGCCTTCATGTCCTTTTTCTTGATGCAGAGGCATGCTGCGTCACTTCTACTTGGTGTGGCCTGGCTCTACTCTTCAGAAAGTTACCTGAGGTCAGGGGGGAGCTCTGCTTCACTTGTGAACGCTGCTGTGCAAGGCAAACTGTTAAAACCCACGTGCTCCATGCAGGTGATGTTCTGCTTGGCAGGTATAGGGTAAGGAACAGGAAAAAGACTAAGAGGGCACTTCTGAAAATAATTAGATTCAAGAAAGAGAAGAAACATAACTGCTAAAAATGATTGGATAGCCAAATATTAGCAAAATTTTTTAAATGTCCTACAGGTTGTTTTTTTAATCTGCTGAGTAATACTGATAGATGAACTTTAATAGACTCCAAGAAAATCCAGTTTATATCAGGAAAAATAGTTTGAAACTGATTTAGTATCAAATTTTGTTCAGGCTTGATATTATCACTGTTAGTAACAAATGTATCTGTTATTTAAAGCCATTTTAAATTTCCCATTTTGACTATGACTGGTATCCACTCCCATTCACAATTGGACTCTTTGATGAGTTTGAAGTATCCAATTCCAGCACAGGACATTTTTAGATGTAAGCAAAAGAAAAGATTCTTGAGTAAAAAATGACTTCCAAGAGTCTAAGAAGTTTATTTCAATTCATCAGCCCTTAATTATCCCAATAAAGCTATCGTACCTGAACTATATGAAGTTTACATCTAAACCTTATGAACTTTATGTGATCTTAAGTAATCTCAAACTGATCCACGTGAAAGCACTTAGATTAATATCCCATCAATGATGAGGAAATGAACCAGGGTGTGACTTGGCATTCAGGTTGCCAGGCATATAGTTAGTGGCCAGCTTGTTGGTGTTCATTTCAGCAGCAAGTGTGTTTCTTCATTCATAAGGGATTCACCACCCTCCTGCCATATCTTTTATAAAAACCACCCTAACATATAACCACAGCACTCAGAGTGAAGCAGGAGGATTGTCATGATGTCAGGTGTGGCTACAGAGCCCTTGACTCAAATTCAAAATCATCCAAAGCCGGCATGTCTGTATTCTGTCCAATGTACCTGCTCTCCAGGGAATGGTCCCCTCTTGTTGGCCATGGGCACGTCTTCTGTATTCCAGTCAAAGACATGCATGCTAATTAAAGATTTTTGGGTACCTAGAAACAACAGCTGGGCCTTTTTCTGGGCTCCATGATTGATAATACCCTCAGGGTGCAGAGCACATGCCAGGACCTTGGTAGGCTGACCTTCCAGTAGTTGATTGCTGGGACAGAACTTGATATCAATTAGTTTGTGATTCCTATTGCCTATAGGAATCTGTCCTTCATAAATGTTTGAGGTTTTATTGAAGCTGTCTCAGGAAGGATTCTGCTTTGTTGACACATCTTTACCATAAGCATAACTATTTAAGGTACTGAAATGGGATATTGAAAAACAGTCAAAATACATGTCCCCTCAACTGGCATTGGTAGTAGGCTCCTGTTGGTCCAGTATCATGGAGGCAGAGTCAGGATTGCCAGTTTGACTATAGTCTGGACTTCAGGGAGAGACATTATCTCACAAAACCAAACTATGGGCAAACTTCTCAAGGGTAATTTGGGAATGGAGCCTGGCCTGCAAATGCTAGTCATGGTATCTTCTTACCTGCAAGCACTCTTAATTTCAAACCATGGGGGATAAACTAGCAAGTATAAAGAGATAGCTCAGGGTGAGAAGGCTTTCTGCTCTTGCAGAGGACCCAGGTTTGATTCTCAGCACCCACATGACCTCTCATGACCATTTGTAACTCCAGTTCCAGGTTATCAGATGCCTTCCTTTGGTCGCTGTAAGCAGAACATGTGTGCTGTGCCCATACATACGTTCAAAGAAACATTTAAGCCCATTAAAAATTATCAAAACGTCCCCAGCAACTTAAGCATTTTCTGTATGCAGGATAACATGAGTACCACCCTAGCTGGCTCTCTCACCAGACCCTCAGATTGGAGCTATCCATTGTATGTAGTATAGCTAACGGAAATAGAGATTTGGCCTAGTGTGATAAGTAATTGCCTTAGGATGTGCAAATAATCCTGAAGGCTAGGTCCTAAACATATTATCTCTCATAAGGACAATTTGTGCCTTCAAAGGGCAAGCAAGCAAGCAACCAAACCAAACCAAACCCAAAGACAGTAATTATGCTTGTGTCTCCCACTCCCCCACAAGCTTTGTCCAGTGGATGAGAGCTTGTGCCCAGCAGGACACCATTAGACACAGCATGGCAGCTCTGGAGTATCAAGTAGCTGTACTCACACACAGAGGGGACGCTGTTGCTGTCCTCATTTATCTTTAAGCTGCTGTACTGTATCCTTCCTCATGATCTTGTTAATAATGCCAGGCCGCTGAGGACTTGCAGTTGATGAAATTTCATCTTACAAGCTTTCCAGAGGGCCTCACCTGCAGAAATTCCAGCCTTCCTTAATTAAAATTCGATTCTCAAAGGAAGCCACTCTATGTGTATAATAACACCAGGAGTCATCATGCTGCGTCTGTGGCTACATCTGTTTAGATGTGGACACAGGTAGCTTTGGGTTATCTCAAGTCATTATCAAGACAGTATCCATGAAGGAGAGGTTCATGTGTGTGAGTGTGTGTGTGTTTGTCTCTGTGTGCATGCTCTGTGGTGAGTGTGTGTGTGTGTGTGTGTGTGTTGCCCATGTGTAAGTATTGATGTGCACATTGTTAGGCTCATGTAGGATAATCTCTGTCCCTCTCCAGGTTGTTCTCTGGAGGCTGGCTCTCTCTCTCAACTCTTGGGCTAGCCTAACTGGCCAAGGCACTCTCAGGATCCCCTGGCTCTCATGTCCTATGATGGGGAAGACAGGTACATGCAGTTTAAATGGGTGCCTGAGATCTGAACTCAGGTCCCCATGCTTGCATGAACCATCTCCCCGGTGCCCTAAGCTGAAGTCTAGCTCAAAATTTTGATGGCCCCATTAAAATATATGTAGCTCAGGTTGGCTTCAAACTCACTGTGCAACTGAGGTTAGCCTTGAACTCCTGGTCTTCCAGCCTCCAGGATTGCAGGCACAGGCCATGTCTGCATCCTGTCTTGGCCATAGGTCAGATTGATGGCAATATGTAAAAGCTTAACTGCCCAGTTATGTATTCTTTGTAAGTGTAGCTACAGTTAAGACAGAAGCCATTCCTAAAAAGGTACTTACAGACTTAATAACAGATTCACTGACTTCTAGGAGCAGTGATGTTTCTACAAAAATAAAATAAAATAAAAACACGACTGGAAATGTTACTAGATGTGAGAAAATATTGAGTGATGTATATTGTATTTTGAGTCTTTCTTCTCAGGAAAACTTCCCGTGTACATTTAATCCACAAAGAATTCGCTGAGAAATATCTCACTTTGTTTATTATCTCTCCTGAATCTCATAGATGCCTGAACTTGTCTAGGTAACAGTAAGTGGCTCTTTATGGTTGCAAATGTATTCCCTGCTCTCTCCAGGAGCCTGTTCTGCTCTCCTTCCCTCCCTTTCCCACCCTTCCTTCTTTCCCTCATTTCCTCTCTCTCTCTCTCTCTCTCTCTGTCTCACACCCCATTTTAAAACTAAGACTCCTGCAGGGGGCTTGATTTAGATGTGTGAGTCTCCATTTGAATTGTTCCATTGACCTGCGCAACTGTTGCATTCAGAACTCACAGTAGCAGTGGTTACCTGCATAAGACCTGCCCAAGGCTGGTCAAGTCAATAATCAGTCATGAGCAAAGGATTCCTAAGTCTCTACCCTCCCTCAGGAGCAGTTAAAGGTTATAAATAATACCCTTTAGTACAAATGTATTTAAGGTTATAAGTTATAACCTGAAATAAAAAAGCACCTGTCTTGCTAATGCAGGCACAACAAAAGAAAAGAACACAACAAAAGTAGCCAAACAGAAACGCAAGGGAAGGACTCGGGAGCGGGGGTTTGGTGGGAGATGGATGATGATGAGACAGGTAAAGACTTTGATTAAAAAGCATTGTACATCATACATACATATGCATGAGACTGTGGGAGAATAAATGAGGGGCCGGAGAGATGGTCCCGTGATAAAGAACATGTGCTGCTGCTTATGCAAAGGACCCAAGTTTTATTCCTAGCATCCAACTCAGGTGGCCTTCCAGTGAGATATCTCTCTCTCTCTCTCCTCCCCTTTCCATCCTCCTCCCCTCTCACTCCCTCTCTGTTTATATAGAGATAGATAACTTAAAACCTTTTAAAAATAACGATTTTTTAAAGAAAGAACTATGCTACATTTGAAAGATGAAACTGTGTTTCCTTCTAGATGAGGTGTTTTGATTGCCAAATTTGGCACCCAAAACTTGTGGCATTCTTAAAGCCCGGGAAGTATCACATAGGATGCCGTGGCTGGAGCCTTAGTGTAACTGATCAGAAGGGTATCACTTCCCAAAGCTCAGCACCCCAGTGTACCTCCCCACGTACTCAGGGTCTGGGCTCCGCCCTGCCTCACTGACACCAATTGTCTCCTTACACTGTTCTTCTCTTTCAAGGATTAGTAAGAAAATCAAGCAGTGATCACTAAATCTGTGCTTAAGGTTGCCAGGATTTCTGTTCAATTTAAAGGAGATTAATACATTAAATTAGTAGAACCACTTTATACAGTCAAGAGCAATGCTTTTGAAGATGTGCTCTTAGTGAGTAGCCCAGAAATGGAAATCAGTCAACACTCTATGACTCAGCCACTTAACCTTGTTGGCACTGTTCGCCTCCTAATCAACCACCAGACATATGTATGTATGTGTGAGTGTGTACATGTGTGTGAGTGTGTATGTGTGGGCATGTGTGTTGTAAATGTGTCTACGTGTATGTGTATGTGAGTATATATGTATAGGCATGTGAGTATGTATGTGTGTATACATGTG
>JADRCD010237252.1:499-28015 GCA_019843815.1 Montemys delectorum | reverse complement strand
ACTGAATCTGTAGATTGATTTTGGTGAGATGCCATTGATACTATTTTAATTCTACTGTTCCATGCACAATGGAGGTCTTTTTATCTGCTAATATCATATTCATTTCATTCTTCAAATGAATGAAATTTTTTTCCATACAGATTTTCACTCATTTGATGAGAGTTACATCAAGATAGTTTATATTACTTGTGGCTATTGTTAAGGGTGTTGTTTTACTAATTTCTTTCTCAGCCAGTTTATCATTTGTATAAAGGGGGGCTATTGATATATTTTAGTTAATTTTTGGATCCAAAGATGATTGGATGAATGTGCTGTTACATCATTAGTAAGAGATCTCACTAATTTCTGTAAGAAGGTACTTGGTGCTATGAACATTCCTTTTAGTACTGCTTTAAATGTCCCACAAGCTTGAGTATATGTTTTGCCTCTGTTTCATTGAATTTTAGAAAGGCTTTAGTTTCTTTCTTCCTTCCTTCCTTCCTTTCTTTCTTTCTTTCTTTCTTTCTTTCTTTCTTTCTTTCTTTCTTTCTTTCTTTCTTTCTTTCTCTCTTTCTCTCTCTCTCTCTCTCTCTCTCTCTCTCTCTCTCTCTCTCTCTCTCTCTCTCTTTCTTTCTTTCATTGAGTAGAGTTGTTCATTTTCCAAGAATTTGTCAGCATTAGCTTTAATTCATCATGATCTGACAAAATACAAAGTGTTGCTTCAATATTTTTGTATCTGATGAGACTTGTTTCATGACAGGATAAATCTTCAATTTTGGAGAAGACTCCATGAGATGCTGAGAAGAAAGTATATTCTTTTGTGTTTGGGTGGAATGTTCTGTAGACATCTGTTAGATCCATTTGATTTATGACATCTGTCTGAGTCCATGTGTTTGGGGGTAGATATTCAGAATTGAGATGTCTTCTTGGTACAGTTTTCTTTTGATGAGTGTGAGATGACCTTCCTTATCTCTTTTGATTAATTTTGGTTGGAAGTTGATGTTATTAGATATTAGAATGGCTACTCCAACTTACTTCTGGGTTTCATTTTTTTGGAAAACCTTTTCGAGCCCTTTAATAAGAGGCCTTGTTACTCTCAGTATCTTTGAAACTGAGTTGTGTTTCTTACATGAAGCAAAATGATAGACCCTGTTTTTTGTATCTATTATCCTTGCCTGTGTCTTTTAATGGGAAATAGAGTCCATTGATGTTAAGAGATATTAATGATCAGTGGTTGTTAATTCCTGTTATTTAGATGTTGGTGGTGGTAATAGTAGTGGAGGTAGTGGTTGTGGTGATAGTAGTGTGTGTGTGTGTGTGTGTGTGTGTGTGTGTGTGTGTATGTGTGTGTGTGTGTGTGTGTTCTTCTCTTCTTTTGGTTTTGCTTTTTTGCATTTATTACCCACGTTTTCTTGAGAAGAGTTAGCCTTCATGTATCTTCTGTAGGGCTGGATTTCAGGATAGTTTGTTGTTGTTGTTGTTTGTTTGTTTGTTTGTTTTCGAGACAGGGTTTCTCTGTGTAGCCCTGGCTGTCCTGGAACTCACTCTGTAGACCAGGCTGGCCTAGAACTCAGAAATTCGCTTGCCTCTGGCTCCCAAGTGCTGGGATTAAAGGTGTGTGCCACCACTGCCCAGCAGGATAATTATATTTTTATTGGATATTTTATTTACTTACATTTCAAATGTTATCCCTTCTCCCAGTTTCCCCTCCAGAAAACCCTTAAATCATACCCCCTCTCCCTACTTCTATGAGGGTGCTCCCCCACCCACCCACTCTTGCCACTCTGACATTCCTCTACACTGGGGCATCGAGCTTTCACAGGACTAAGGGCCTCTCCTCCCATTGATGCTAGACAAAGCTATGCTCTGCTACATATGCGGCTGGTGCCATCGGTTATTCCATGTGTATGTACTCTTTGGTTGGTGGTTTAGTCCCTGGGAACTTGGGTGGTCTAGTTGTTGATATTGTTGTCCTTCCTATGGGGCTGCAAACCCCATCAGCTCCTTCAGTGCTTTCTCTAACACCTCCATTGGAGTCCCTGTGGTCAGTCCAATGATTGGCTGTGAGCATCTACCTCTGTATCTGTCAGGCTCTGGAGTACCTGTTTCATCTATCTATGGTGAAGAAAGTTTTGCTGAGTATAGTACCTAGGCTGGCATTTGTGGTGTCTTAGAGACTGCAAGGCATCTGCCCAAGCCCTTTTGTGTTTTAGACTGTTTGTGAGAAATTGGGTATAATGCTGATCTATTTAACTTTATATATTACTTGACATTTACCCCATTCAGCTTTTAAGATTCTTTTTTAGTACTGTACATTTAGTGTTTCAATTATTATGTGATGGGAGGAATTTTTTCTGGTCCAATCTAATTAGTGTTCTGTAAGCTTCTTATAAGTTTATAGGCATCTCTTTCTGGGAATTTTTCTTCTATCATCTAATGAAAATATTTTTGAGGCCTTGGATCAGAAATCTTCATTTATTCCTATTATACTTAGGTTTAATCTTTCATAGTTTCTCAGATTTCTGGATGTTTTAGGTTAGGAGCTTTTTAGGTTTAACATTTTCTTTGATTGATATATCAATTTCTTCTATTGTATCTTCTACACCTGAGATTCTTGTTTTTCATTTCTTGCATCTTGTTGGTTATACTTATGTCCATAGTTCTTTTGGCTTATCTAACTTTTCTATCTCCGAATTACTTCAATTTCTGTTTTCTTTATTGTTTCTATTTCCATTTTCATGTCCTGAACAGGTTTATTTATTTCTACATAGTTTTATTGTATTTTGTCTTTCTTTAAGGAATTTATTCACTTCCTCTTTAAAGACTTCTATCATTTTCATAAGAATGGATTTAAGATCATTTTCTTGTGCTTCATCTGTGTTGAGATGTCCAGGGCATGCTATAGTAAAATAGCTGGGTTCTGGTGGTATAATATTGCCCTGACTGGTGTTGATATTGTTCTTATTGTGGTCTTTGGCCATGTGAGTATTATGATTATTGTAGGTTGAAGTGCCTATTTCTGATTTCCTTTTAGTTGTATGGATGTTTTTCGGATGATTTCTCCCTTGCTTCTTTTTCCTCTCAGTCAAGTGACCTGAGTACCATGGAGTTCTAGTGATCAGTAAGTATTCAGGTCTAGCACAATGTCTCTATTGGGTTTTTTGTAGCCTGTATGGTGTTTGTTTGTTTGTTTGGTTTGGTTTGGTTGGTTGGTTGGTTGGTTTTTGGTGGTTTTATGTGCTAAAGTTACCTCTGAGGTTCCAATTAGCAGTCTGGGCTGGCCTGGGTCTCTGATGCCTGTGTGACCTCCAGCAAACCAGGCAGGTTAGTGGGCCAGGAAATGGAGCACAGAGTATGGGCTATGGTTTGCCTCTATTAAGTGTGCTTTTGGGGGAGATGGCATGTAAGTACTTGGGGCAAAGTTTCTTACTTGGTGTCCCTAGTGCCTGCTGGTCTCCAGGAAAGGAGGCAGATTTGTAGGACAGAAAATGGAGCTCATGGAAATGAGTGGAGTTTACCAATGTTGAATGTGCTTTCAGAATTGTTGGCAGGCAAGACCTTGGGCAAGGGGCTCTTACCTAGTGTTGCATACTCTTATTTTTAAATAAAATAAATTAAACAAAGGAGATATAGTCATATAAGTGAAAAATCTTTACAAGTTTGAAACAAATAGCATTTTATTGCATTTATGAATTGTAAAATAAAGTCTTATTTCTTGCACTTTATATTGTATTTTTACCTATAATGTTTTCAAAGATGAGATAGTCAAAAATGGTCATAGTCCTGAACCAAGGCGATATCAATGGTCACCTAAGTTTTACCAAAGAGTATAAAGACTTTTCAAAACTTGCCTCCCTTTTTTTTTTAAAGGAATTTACTTTAATAAACTTGGAATTTGATTGCTTTATTTTATTTTCCCTTGAGATTGTGTATATTCTCTCAGCCTCTTGACAGTCTCTAACCTAGAAATGAGAGTCGGTTTTAAAAATACACTTATAAGCAACCTAACATGGTTCCAACCCAGTCTGTGGAAATTGATGAGCATGTTCATCAGTAATCAAATATTCCTTACTCACAATTCCTGTCTTTCTAGTACTTTGTTATTAACCTACCTAAATGCCTTGCCCCATCCTATCATTTATTTCATTAGATTTGAGTTCAAACCCTAGTCCCTTCATAACAAGTCTTGAAGAATGTCTCCAACTCCCATTTCATTTTATCTTGAACAAATAGTTTTCAAGATCTTTGTAAACCTCCAAAAGAAAAATACACGGTGTTTTCAAGTTTATATATTTCTTTTCAGTGCATTTCTATACAGATATGTGTATCCCCATGATATCAGTATAAGTAAAATGATTTCTGTATCTTTTTTAAAATTTTCTTCTGTAGACAACTATTAGTTAAACAATATAACACAATTACAATGTGCAAATGTTGGCCTCTGTCATCATTTGGAAAGGCCACAAGGGTGTATTCATTTTTGTGTTAGTTTGGTAATATTAAGACCATGAAAATTAAACTCAGCTGCAGTAGGAGCAGGGCATGGTAATTAATATTCAGTTTTGCCTGTCAATTTTGGTATGTTGGCACCAAATTAATCCAGGATGTTTTACAACCCTTAATTGCTCTTTACAAAATATGATCATGCACATTTGGCCATATATTACTAGAGATATTGTTTCTAAAAATACTTTTACTGGTCTATGAGTGTTAAATGGCTTGGAATACTACAAAAGGAGGAATAAGTAAAAACCAAGGGGAAACAGAACACAAATTTCAATGATAATAGGCAGACTTTGTACAAAGATATATTAGAGGACTATGTATACAAAGGCAGAGCATGGTTACTTGTAGGAGAAAGATTTGGATGATTTTCAGGGTTTCATAGGGTATAGATACAGACTTGGAGGAACAAAAGAGAGTTTGCTCTTGGCAGTGAATCTTAGATGAGATTTTGTGTTGTGACATATTTTACTTCTGTTCTTATTTGTTTCATCTCATGAAATGGAGCCTCCTCCTTTGTACAATTGAATGACTCCCCTGTGGCCTTCTTTGTGCCAGGATTTAATATGCCAACTCTCTGGGCAAAGGTAATAGCATCCTTTTGTAAAATATTAAATAATTTTGAAGGCTTTAAATAGTTTTGTTTCTGTGTTTGTTTGTTTTTTTTTTTTGGCTCACTAAGAAGGAAATAAAGGTTGATTGATATGTGAAAGACAAGCAATAATTAAAAAAATTTAAACAATAGTCTGTAAAAATACAAACAAAGAATCTGCTATAAATATTTTTGACTGGTAAAACATGAAATAATGTACCATATATGAAAGAATTTGTTCTGCTATAAGAACAATTATTTGGCTTACAAAATCAGACTTGCTTAATAAAGTTACTGCATTTCAGCTCCTTCTGATAATAATGATTAGGATAAGAATGATAAATGATCAAAAAATTGAAGGCAGATTGGCCTGAATTTTGAATCATGTCAGGATCAACTATCAAAGATATTAATTTGAAGGGTTAATGCTAAGTGTTACAGAGTAACATTGTTGCAATTCGAACACTCACCCAGACATACTCTGGATGTGCCTTGTAAGTTCCCACAATATGGAATGTATTTATCCTAAACAAACAAACAAAAAGCAAACAATCTAAAACAACAGGAAAAACAAAGTAAAAAAGAAAATCTGCCAATTCATCAGGAACCAGTCAGTTGTTCTTGGCTGCCTATTCATGTATCTCAGAAACTCTGAACTATCAGATTTGTCTCAATCAATATTTCCTAATGATTTTAGCAGGACTCACTTTCTATTATGTCAAGGAAAATCTAATTTTATATATACATGACCTTTACAAAGTGACATGAGGTAGTGTCAAAAGGTCACTTTTGGCTTTAAATTGCTGTGACCCCAATCTGGCTGATGAGATTGCCTTGTTGATTTTACATAATTTAAAAGTCAGTAGGCCCCTGAATTTATTTCTCTTAATGCTTTCTTAATCATTCTTTTAAATCAGGTATTGGACAATACAGTTGAAATTACTATTGTTTAGAGCAAATATCTGGATAATTCTGCCAATTGTTAAAAAAAAAGGCATTGTATTGCCTGACATTATTCTTTCAAATCAAGATAATTTCCATATTATGTTCCTGTGAAGTTATGGAATATAACTAGTGCAAAACAAATGTAAATATATAAATCAGCATTAAAATGTCATGAAGAGAAATAAAGAAGAATAAAAGACAATTTCTAATGGGGCTAAGGATGATATTTTGTGGGGATGATTGACAGCTTTCCCTGCGAGGCACTATTTAAAAAGAAGGCTACTGAAGCAGATGGAGTGACCTGAAAACCAAACATTTCCTATAAATGGGAGAGTAACTGCACACAGGACCAGAGGTGAGAACATATGACAGTTGTTTAAAGACAAGACTGAATCTCCTGAGTAATCTGGGAAACTTTTTGAATCAAAGGCAAGTAATAATGTAGCAAGATGTTATGTCATGGTAAGGTATTAACATTTTACCCTAAATGTATTAAGAAAGTTAGATTGCTTTTTAATATAGGGACTAGTTGATCTGATCTATGTATTTTAAGAATTACTCAGACATCATTAGGTCACACAAATCCTAAGAGAAAAATAAGAGAATGATCACAAATCAGCATTCAAAGAAAGAAGAGAAAGCATTCAAATCAGGAAGTTAGAAGTGGTAATGGGCCACAAATAGAGACCAATCATATTTTCAGTGAAAAACCAACAGTGTTTGCTAGTGAATTGGACTGAGGTTGTGGAAAGGACAGAGGAGGTCAACAGAGTGTTTGCCTCTTAAAGTAGGATTAACAATTAATCAGTAAGAAAAGAGTACATTTTGGATTAGAAGAAAATCAATATTAACTTATTAGACTTTATAGCTTGATATCTAATGTAAAACAGTAGGACAGTGGTACAGAAAATTATTTTTTCAGCAAATGAGTGGAAATCGAAGTTGTATAGCCAAATGGAAGTAAGTGAAGAGACGAAACACAAAGTAAGAGAAGACATATGTGAATAGACACTGAGATGCTCTATTTAATACAGATGTGGGCAATGCAATAAGTCCAGTAAAGCTTACTACAGAGGTCGAGAGAATGATGGTAGAAGAATAAGCATCATTACAGAAGATCTTGGATGCTAACTAAGGAGCACAGCCTTATAGTAGTGAGCTAATCCCACCTAGACTTAGTAACAAACTGACTATGGTGAAGCAATAGTAGGCATTTCAAAGTAGAGATAAATGATTTCTAAAGAGTAGTTTGTCATCTCAGGGATTAAAATACTCTTTGGTATGGGACCATGAGAATAGAGCAAAAGACCTGTCAACTGCTGACATAAACACATTCTTTCCAGGAAGTTTTTGTAAGGAAAACCATAAAATGTCACATACATTAGTGAGGAAGTGAGGCAAGAATGCCTAAATGGGTTTATGAAAGTCAACTATTTGATGATGATGTGAAGAACAGCATTTAGAAAATACTGTTATGTTCTCAGTTCTAGTATCGCTTTCTCTGGATATTGTGTTTAAGGTTGTTGTTGTTGTTTTTTAGTTTTTTCTAATTGTGACCCATCTGGCTTGAATGTATCCCATTTTCTGACATCCTGTGTCTCAGGCATCTTGTGACATTGAGATGGTCATCAAGAGTCCAATGAACCTCCTGCCAACCACAAGAATATGTTTCATGTCCTATAATTGTGACATCCCTCCACCTGCAAATTGGCTAGCTTGGAGTTTCAAATTGACTAGGTTGGATTCAGATGAGCTCATAATTCTGTACAGCCATTTTATGTTGAGCAGAGTTGGATTTACTACAGCTCAGCCATGGGTAGCATTTGCTATATAAGTTCACCACATGCACCTCTTTGAGTTTTGATTTACTAGAAAGTGGATGGCTGTTGACTGCAATGCAAACAAATGTTCTCCAAAAAAATTGAGCATAATGACCGTATTTTTCCTTCTTCTCACACACTCACACTCGCTGTTTCAAACTTTAGTACCACTTCTGAGACAATTAAGATAATTCGGCCATTTAAGTACTAAGAGCCACAGCAGTCTTAGAACCACTGTTTTGCCCTAAAATGCACTAAAAAGGCATTATTGCTTATTGGAATTGTAATGCCTCTTTATTGGATGAAAGAGAGTGTTGGAGTTTGTATTTATTCTTAAAAAATACTGAAAAGCAAGAATAAAGAAAGGAAGCTCATTAAAATTCACCTCAAAATAGTTTTGCAAATATCTTTCTGGTGCCTTGAAAACCCTGTTTAGATTTGGACAGAAAACTTGATGCCAGCATAGGAATGATTTTTAAAAGGAAAAGGACATTACATGTAAGATAAAGGAAGGGTCTCTATTGTTTCCTCTTTGCAGAGATAAGAAATCTATTGGTACATTTCTGTGTTTGTGAAGCCGCTAATACAGTTTTCCATCAATTAGAAAGCCCTTTAATACTGCAGTCATTATCCTAGGAGTTAATTATGTCCCGTACTTTGGGAATGCTAGGAGAAGTACTACTCCTATGCTATGAATGATGGGAAAAATGCTCAGACTTTCAAGGAGTTTCACTTTCTTGAGCGCATGCTGACAAATGTTTCTGATGGCCAGTATCACTACTGGAAGGAGACATGAAAGGAGGTCCAAAAAAAATGGTATAGTTAGATGTAGCCACTCTATGGCTCAGTGAAGTTCTGTTGCTTTTCCTCTAATTCCCCAAATATTTCAAAGTGTCTGAAATATCTCAGAGAACTGTCTTCCGAGTATTTAAACAAATATTTACCTAGTAAAATGTAGACAAGCATCAGAAACCTCTGAAGGCTCTAACTTCAGAGCACCTCAGACTCAAAATATTATAGATAAGGGATACTTACTCTGTCCCAACTTCTTCAGAGCTTAGCTGAGAATGCTCTCTGAGTTTGGTTTTCTTAATTAATAGGGTAGAATCAAGGACAAAATGACCACAAATATAGAGATTAGAATCTGTACTATTTTAAATGCTTCATATGTTTTGGCTAATATTCTCAACATCATAGGTACTCATTTTAGCTGTATTTTATAGGTTATGAAAAACTTTGTATTATCTATGGTCTCTAAATGAGTAGGGGGCCCAGGTAAGGCATTGTGCCAGGTCAGAAGTAACTCGGGAGTACATTCTTCTAAATTAATTCCTACTAGGGTCCTCAGAGGAAGATGCAGAATGAGTATGAGTAAGCATCCAGGCCTAACTGTGTGAGTGGAAAACTGCAAAATTCACCATCAATGGAGAGGAAGCCTTGGGACTCAGTATCCCTGTTTTTAAATTTTGGGGCCCTTCATGACTCTGTTGTAAATGTGTCCTTGTTCCTGGAGGGAAGCCTATGTTCATGTATCCTCAGTCAGAAGTTGTCCAGACAATACAGTGTCAAATAGGAGTTTCATAATCTAGGCAGAAAAAAGAAAGACCAGAGAGGCAATCACCTAAAATGGGAAGCTGAAATGCCAAGTCCAGGTGGGAAGCACAATTGTTTGTGCTCAAACCATGTGAACTCTTCTCAGTGACTGTGTAGCTCTTGCTAAAATTGCTGTCCTCATTTCTTGTGTCTGCCCTTTGGCTCTGTGACTGTATTGGAAACCTTCTCTCTTATTTCAGCATCAGTGGCCATGTCAACTCTGGAGCAGACTCCAATCTACTCTTCTCACTTTCTCTGACTTTATCTGAAAAGGTAAAACTTTGCAAAACTTACAAAGCCACTTTCCTCCAATTGACCAAAGGAAGCTCCATATTTTTATGATATAAAGAGTGTCATCGATTTTGGTCTGCTTTACAGTTACAAATTTCCAGGTATTTAAGAACATCAGCTCTTAGGCACTTTGAAGTTGCATTTCCCAGATATATTTTTCTCCATCATTTCTTTTCCTTCTCTTGGTTTCCTCTTTTCTTCCCACCCTCTCTTTCTTATTATCCTTCCCAACCTTACTCCCTTCGTTCCTTCTTTCAGTTCTAATGGAAAGGTATTTTGCAACTAACAAGCCATTGAGAGGTAAACGTTCCCTAGACCCCAATATTACTGGGTTTCCCTTGTGACTAGTATTATCATTCTATTCTCATGACCTGAGTACAATAGAATGTGCCTAATTCTGTTGGGAATGGTTTTGCTTGTGAATGGATGCATTCATTAGAGACATTGTTTATTACTCTGGCAGTTCTCCAGAATGTGACTCTAAAGTTAAGGCTCAGTTGTGTCTGTACCCACTGAGGCCATGAGGGTTTTAAACAGGAACATTAAAGCCTCCTTCACAATACTGCTGTGACAAGGGCATATTGAACATGTGCTATGCCAAAGTTAGCCTTCCTAAGCAGTGACAAACAACTGTCCAGACTTCATTAGAAACCATGCTTATGAAGTTACCTATTAGCACTCCAAAGTCTGAGACAGACATGTTGAGTTCATGCCTAACTTGGGCTCCATAGCAAAGACTACTCTCAAATAAACAAAGTAAGTAAATTAGTTGGTGACAAACTTGATATAATAGGCTTTCAAAACTTGGCCTCCACTAGCAAATTACTTAACCATCCCTAGGCTATGTCTCTAATCCTTGTGACTCAAGACGGCTGCTAGAACTCCAGCCATGAACTTACAGGCAACAGGACAGAGAAAAGTATTAAGAAATAGCACTCTTTATTGACTTGCCAAGCAATCTAATAGAAGTCAATTGTATCTGGCACTCAGTTGTATGTCCACACACACTGTGTAGATCAGGGTAATATCCCATTTTCTATGAATAAAGTACTGAGCTGCAGTTTGAGATTCATATTACTGAGGAATATGCAACAACTGTGTCCATTGTTTAATTCTTCAACTGGAAAATATGACCCTTTACCAAGTTCATTATCTTTTCTCAGCCTGTTTCTTTTTAAGTTTAGAGAAGATAATGGATATGCAATAGGTTATGAAGAGGTCAATGTTCTATTGCCTCAGTTTTGCATGGTTTTGTGGGTGCCTGATTATCAGTATATTTAAGAATAAATTAATTATGAGCTAAAAAATAAGTTGCAGAGAAGACAGGAGATATACAAAAAATGAATCTGAGCAGAACTCAAAAGAGAGTTCACAGCCAACAGTAATGAATAAAAGCAGAGGAGGCTAGCAGTGGGTTGAGTTGGTTGTTTTGTTTGTTTCTTTTTTTATGAAAAGAGAAAATATTTTTATTGGATATTTTCTTGATTTACATTTCAAATGTTATCCCCTTTCCCAGTTTCCCCCATGAAACCTCCTATCCCATTCCCTCTCCCCTGCTTCTATGAGTGTGTTCCCTCATCCACCCACTCC
The DNA here is from genome assembly GCA_019843815.1 of Montemys delectorum. Classification (NCBI taxonomy): domain Eukaryota; kingdom Metazoa; phylum Chordata; class Mammalia; order Rodentia; family Muridae; genus Montemys; species Montemys delectorum. The sequence continues at coordinate 16,702 of JADRCD010237252.1, read as the reverse complement.
TGCCTCCCTGCCCTCACATTCCTCCACACTGAGGCATCAAGACTTCATGAGACCAAGGGCCTCTGCTCTCATGGATGTCCTACAAGGCCATCCTCTGCTACATATGTGGCTGCAGCCAAGGGTTCCTCCATTTGTACTCCTTGGTTGGTGGCTTAGTCCCTGGGAGCTCTAGGGGATGTGGTTTGTTGCTGTTGTTGTTCTTCCTATGGAGTTTTTGAAAGAACATGCTTTTATTTATTTATTTATTTATTTATTTATTTATTTATTTATTTTGAAGAAATAGACAGGCCCATTTTGTTCCTTACTTAGCCTAGTCACAGACCTCATTCAGTATCACTAATGAGAAAAATCCAAAAACATGATTAGCTGCACATACAATGAAAAATGATGTTAATAAAAGAGAATAGTTTTAAGGGAAAAATGAGTAACGGGTGATATATCAAGTACACTATGATCTACTATTGAGTATGGACAAATGACATGAGGGAGAGGCATATGATCCATGATCTATGCAAAAGAACAGTGGTGAAATATAATGCTCTAAATTGTTTTTTGAGTCAGAAATTAAGTCATAAAGATGTAGACACACACACATACATACACACACACACACACACACACACACACACCTTTATGGCATTTGTAGTTGAATTGTTTATGTCATGGTTGTCAACTGGCAATTCTTATCATCTTGTTCTGAGTCTATGTTTGACTTGTAAATTCTTGTCCTGCTTTTGTTCACAAAACATACATCTTGGAACTGGGGAGCTTGCTCAGTGGTCCAATTCTTTTTTGACAAATGTGAGGACCTGACATCAGAAGTTCAGAAAACAACTGAACCTGCTTATGCTAACTAGCATCTGTAATATCAGTGACCTTAGGGAAATTTGGGACGTGGAGTCAGAAAAAGTCTCGGAAGCCAATAGTCCATCTACCCTGACATTCATGGTGCTAACCAAGTGTCTGTGTCCAAAAGGTGGATTGACAGGACTGACACCTAAGGTTTCCCCTGTCCTAACTGGATCTTCATAAGTACATCAAGAAAAGCATATAAAATGCTCAACTTTAATTTCCTTTGTCTCATATATTATGATTCTGTCATTCTACCATGTTTTCTTCCTTTTAAATATTCAAGTAACCATCAACTTAGTGAGAGTCTGTGTAACACTCATAAGTTCCTTCTGTGTTCTCATATTCATCTATGTTGACCTGGCCCACATCCCTAGCACAACAACTTTGTCCGTATTTCTAATACTCACCAGGTTACAAGGTTGTATTTAAAAAAAAAAATTCTTGCTGGAAAGGATAATAATTCAGGACTGTTTGTAATTCTAGGGAAGATCCCTGGGAAGATGAGATCTAGAACGTCATAGGTTCCCCCAAGGTGAGATTCTTGGATAGTGCAGAAATCTATAATGAATAGGAACTTGGATCCTGCAACTGTTTATGGCGAGATAAATTATCTGGTGATTTCTTCCCTTTTAAAATTCGATAGTACTCAATAATATAAGGTGCTAGATCTAAATATGAACATCACCGAGTAGCTTAGGAAAATGACTTATTTGAAGGGTATCATTCCTTTAAAAAGAAGATTCAGAATGACAGAATTTAAAGACCCACATTTTATGACTTCAAATCCATAAATTTTCACAGTGATGGCGTGGCTCCTTTAAGCTTCTTTGGGTATCTTTATGGAACACCTGTGCTAGAACTCAGGACATAACTACCTAAGAGTCTGTGTTTGCATTTATACATAATAAAGCTCAATTGTTTTGCTTTGCAGTATGGAGATTTTGAACATTTCCTGTGTTCCCCTTCCCAATTTCATGAATGGATTCACCTACAATAATCACAGGATGCACATCTGCTACTCTATTATGTTTTCTCCCCTGAAAGCAGAATGTTATAAATCTTGGTTTCACAAAAAAAAAAAAAAAAAAAAAAAAAAAAAAAAAAAAAAAAAAAAAAAGTGGGCTGGGAATGGAGATTATCTCTTCACGATTTTCATGAAATCTACTAGAACCAATTAGGATTCTACTTAATCAGAAGGGTTTAGGGGAACTTATGCTAGTCTCAAATGCTGTTTCCCCAAAAGAAAAAGCAATATTCCTTTAATTTTTTTTTCGATTTCAGATTTTCATGGGCAAGTTTAGATTGCTTTTAAAAATAGTATTCCAGAGTACAATTGATATAATAGCCTATTTTGTTTTGTTTGCTTCTAACATCTCAGTAATCTATCTTTTCAGTCCGTTTGTTTTCAATTTGATTGATCTCTCAAAATCTTATCTTCTTCTACATTTTATCACTGTACTAATACTCTATGCATTTCTCAGATTTCCTTATATTTCCCTCAAAGCATGGCATTGAGAATTAGATGCAGTGATGCTTGGGTTGGATGCAGTTACTTCAGACATCCTTCAGGCAACCACAGATAATTTAACCTAATAGCCTGGAAATATCCTGATCTACAGAAAGCTAACGTTTTCCTCTCTCCCACTTTTTTGTTTGTTCCAATGAAAGATGGATTTCAAGGATACACTTTTGAAGCTGTAGTAAATGTGCTTAGTTTAAGCTTTGACATTTGATTTTTGTTTTAAAAAGGACCTGCCCTTTATTAACTTAAAAGAGTCTCATTTTTCATAGTGGCATGAACATAATTGGCCAGAAAAAGAAGAATTCTGCAAGGCTCTGTGGTTTAAGAAATCGCTAAGATAGTCTAAGCCACAGGGACTCTACCTGGCACTCAGCAATAAGTATTTATTGGAATGAATGGAAGAAACAAGTAACAGATTTAGTATGTTTCTTCCACCCAAACAATCAGTTGAAAAGATCACTATATAGAGGTTACAGATCAAGGGGCTGGGAGTAGACATATCCCAGAATGGTACTTACATTCTAGTGGAGTAAGAGAAAAAAACACAAAGTAACATGTTAAATAAAATATGCATATTAAAATATTATGAGTGTTATAGTGCAAAGTTAGTAGATAATGCTCAATAGAATGATCAATACAGAATATGTATGTGGTACTTTAAATACAATGCATCCAGAAAAGGCTTCATAAGATGCTGTTTGAGTGATGACTTCAGGTAAAAGAGTCGTATTTACATGCAGCACAGTGGCAGATTTCAGGTAGATTATGAATAGGATGGTGGCTAGAGATTTCTCACTGAATTGAGAGCAATTGCAAGCCTGTTATATTTATGATCAAGAGACTACAAAAGTTAGAATGGAGAGTTAATTCGATTGATCATTAATATTATTTTGGTAATAGTTTAGTTCAATAAACTATTTTGGTTTTGATTTGCAGAATTTTGGTTAAGGAACCTTTCCTAGGATTGTGTGTCAGGTAAAAAGTATACAGTCTTTTTTCCATAAAGATAGAAAACATGGGGATAAGTTGTAGAAATATCAATAAGTTTCCTTTAAACCATACACCCAAACAATTTCGTTTATCAGTAAGAAAATGTAGACAGAAGAAAGGGATTTTTGTTTAAGAGTGTACAGTAGAATGTTACGTCTTTTATTATATACTACTAGTGTTTTTAATAAGTCATCTTCTTATGTTTCCTAGGATTTTACTCAAATAAATGTCCTCAAATGATCCTATTGCCTCAACATATTGATGTGTGATAATCTTAATATCGATTATACTATCCCTTTTCCTGCCAACTCATGTGGGATGTGTGTGTGTGTGTGTGTGTGTGTGTGTCTATGTGTGTGTGTGTTTGTGAGTGTGTGTGTGTGAGTGTGTTTGTGTATGTCCATGTGTTTTCAACACATTGGATATTTTATGTGCTGATTATAATGAGGTGTAGAGAAAGATAAAAAGTTCTAAGTATTGATCACCTGAAACTGTATGCTCATGTAACTCTTTTGTGTACTTTTAATTCTTATCCAAATGAGTTATATTCAGTATTCCTTATTTATTTTTGCCATTACAAAGGTTCACTCTTCAAAGTGGCTAGCTATTAGATTTTAATTCCAGTTCAATCTTTAGGTGTACACCTATACCTTTGTCTAGTGTCTAAGGTCTATGTAGGGAGAATAATCTTAATATAAGCTGAGAGTACTCATTTATAAAATAGAAATATTAATGGGAATTTTCATTTATAGATCTTATAAAAATGTAATACAGTAGTGCCCAACAATATTCAATATTTTTATGTGCAACTTAAATTTTTGTTATACATAGGTCAATCACATGAACAAAGAGAACACATGGCCCCAGTTGCATGTAGCAGAGGATGGCTTAATTGGTCATCAATGGCAGGAGAGGCCATTGGTCCTATGAAGGCTCTATGCCCCAGTGTAGGGGAATGCCAGAGCCAGGAAGTGGGAGAGAATGGGTTAGTGATCAGGGGTGGGGGGAGGGAATAGAGTTTTGTTTTGTTTTGTTTTCAGAGAGGAAACCAGGAAAGGGGATAACCTTTGAAATGTAAATAAAGAAAATATCTAATAAAAAAGTATTGTCCCTTATACACTTAGGTCCTGGGATATAGACACAATTAGCTGTTTATAATCACAGAGGAGACTAACAGAGAAAATAGATACCATAAACTACTATAACACAATAGCTGAATTGGGTTAAACTGCTACACTAACAGATTTAACAGCAATATGGATAAAGAAAATGAGCCTTATTGATGAGGAAGAGACCACAGGTACATTCAGAATTGTTTAATATGTTGCTTAAAATTAATTATAAGAGAAGTAGAAAATTAATGTGGTATTTTATTTGTAGGTAAGAAATTTGATTGGTTTATTTTTGAGAAAGAGTAGCAGTTCAATTATGAAATCAGTTGTTTGAGTTTATCTTATCTGCTAAATTGTCAGGAGGGATAGATAAAATAACAAAATTCATTAAACTAAAATAGGTTAAAATACATAGGAATCTGATAAGGATACATTATAGTTTAAATTTCAAAATTAGCTTATCAAGAGTGTAAATTTTCACGTCTCATTTCAAATATGCAAACTCATTTGATGTGTTTTGGGACTGAGAAACTGACATTGTTAACAAAGCATCAAAAGATGGGTACCAAGATATACCATTCTGTAAGCACTAAACACTAAAATAGCATCTAAACTTTCACAGGATGTTTTTAAAATATCTACTTGTATAAAGATTGTTAGCTTTTATTTTTAGATAATTTCATACAGCTTTAATTGAAAGCTAATATTTGAGTAATTAATATTCAAAAAGATAGTAAAGTGATAAATACTAGTAAAAACTATTGAAAGGACTTTTCACACTCCCATAGAACGTAAATATGAAACTGGAAAAATTACTGTGACTCAGAGTACATACCTTTCCTTCACACCATCAGTATTACCCTTCTCACCAATGGTCCTATGAGATATTTATGGGACTTTGGTTTTCTGCAGGATAAGAATTGGTGTCTCAGAGATGCTTGTTCATGTGACGGTTGCTACAGCAACTAGTTTGAGGCATGCCATTGAGTTACCAAGTAAATAGTCTCATAAAGTGGATATTATGGTTGACATGTAAATTAAGGATGCCCTGTGTCTGTCAGTTTTTCTATTCTAAACCCCTTGCTTTCCATATTTAATAGAAAACTCCTTTCCCTTGCAAAAACTAACAGAACATCATTTGAATTCAGTTGACATTCTACTCTTACTTATTCTAGTATTCCATATGCCAGCACTAATTCTTCAGTACTACATTGAGGTTACAAAAACAGATCAAGATGCTATACATAAGCCAGTTGCACTTTTCTCAGTGTATATGTGTCTTTCTGTGTAGATGTGTGTATGTGTGTATGTGAATGTGTGTGTGAGTGTGTGTGTATATGTGTGTGTGTGCGTGTGTGCGTGTGTGTGTGTGTGTGTGTGTGTGTGTGTGTGTGTGTTAGGGGGTGTCAAGATGAGCAAATGATAGAACCCGCTCTTAGAATGTTCTCGGCCAAGCTCCTTTCTGTTCACTTTATAGTACTGATCTCCATGGCTTCTATTTTAGTGTTTGCTACAGTATGATAAGCTGCTAGTTAAAAGCTGCTTCTGTTTATTTCTAGAAACAACCTACATTTTCTCAGGGTGCACACATGCGGCCCTCTTCCCGATAAAGCACTTAGATTTTTATAGCCATGGGTGGGATATCATCCTTGGAGCTGACTTAAATGTGCAACATAATCCCTATTCCACAGGCTCTCACAACATTATTTTCAAATTTGTTGCTAATTAGCTTTAATGTGCATATAGACCAAAAGATTTACAATGGAAGAATGAAAGAATCACACAAACCTTTTAAAAAATATTCTCTTTATTTATTTAAAAGAATAACTATATCATTCCCCACTTTTTTCCTTCAACCCATTTCAGTTTCCCCACCCTCCATCCCCTTCCATACTTCACCCTTATTCCCTTTCAAATTCAGTCTCTTATTTCTGATTATTTGTGTTGTATATGGTATTTATATGTGTGTAAATATAAACTTACCCTTATATATGATCAAAGATCTATGAATTTTATTTGGATATTGGGAAGTCTTGAGCTTAGCAATATATAAACATAATAGATTATTTCGTATATTTTTACAATTATTGTTCATATATGTGTGACCTTGTGAAACTGATGTTCAAGGACATAAACAAAAAATTAACAATATTTTCATAAAGAAGAACCAGAAAGTATTAGTTCAGACTGGCCTGATAAAGACCGCCTCCAATTATATCCCTCTGACACTCTTCATCCAAGCTTCCATACTTGAGTTTTTCCCTCCATTCACCAGATTCAGTCTGTAAATATTGTAGGAGTAAGGTAGTGAACATTTAAGGGATGCAATTGCATGGGGATTGTGAAAGTCTCCATTTCATTAATGTGATATCCCAAAAGTTCCATCTAGAAAATTCTCCATGTGTTTTGTTGTATGTAGACTAATCTGATAGCCATTTACTGACTGATGTAAGAGGATTGACAATGAAATAATAGAAACAAGCCACAAAATTAAAACACATATAATATTTCAGATGATTATAGCAACCAAATGTATGTTGAAAAGCTAGAAGGCTAATGGAACAGTTGGAATGGATGAAGGAACAACAAGGTTAGGTTTCCTTGCTGTTCATATGATGTTTTATGGATAGTCACAAAATAAAGGAATATAGCCTATAGGTATCTGGGAATAAACTGTGAGTGGAGAACAGATGGTGGTGTTTAGTGTTATGTATTTGCCTAGTGTGTGCAAGGTCTAGGGTTTGATCCATGGCATTGGAATTGAGAGAAAATTCAATAAGTGCTGTTCTTTCTGACTAGAGGTTACTGGGGTATTAAAGGCACAGCAGAGGTAAAAGATGTTACTAAGTATCTGTAGATAAATAAAATTTCAAGTATAGAACTTTAAAGGATTTGGAAGAAATTCACTCGTGGGTTTTTTATTTGTACCTCACAGCTTTACATGGACTCCAAATCTTATCTCAGAAATGATGTAAATGATGCAAAAGCTGAGAAATGGATTTTTCTAAGTTTACCTTGCAGTCTCATGCACTCCAGCAATCAGCACCTTAGCCTCTAGAAGTACCATTTTTGCACAATGAAAGCTATGTTGCTACACAATTATGTCATAGCAGGTTAGAATAAATGCTTTAGTACTTTATATGAAATTGTTATCTTGGTAAGTCTTTTCAAAAAGTCTGTGAAGTATGCATCTTCCCCTGTTTTACAGATGAGTTCAGAAATATTGTTGTTCAAGGTCACAAGAAGCATAAGTTAAGGCTTCTTGATAGTTAAATATACCCAAAATACATAAGTAGTTTTAGAAAATATGGTTGGTTTAATTAAATCAAAATTGACATTATTTCATTGTTGTTTGTTATAGATATGGAAAACTAAACCATCATATGGGAGTGTACAAATAAAGTTATCAAAATTGGAGCTCATATCCACTTATTAGTGAATACATACCATGCATGTCCTTTTGGGTCTGAGAGAACTCACTCAGGATGCTATTTTCTAGTTCCATCCATTTACCTGCAAAACTCAGGATGGCCTTATTACTAATAGCTGAATAGTATTCCATTGTGTAAATGAACCACATTTTCTGCATCCATTCTTCTGTCCTAGGATATCTAGGTTGTTTTCAGCTTCTGGCTATCAGAAATAAGGCCACTATGAACATAGTGGAACACGTGTCCCTGTGACATGCTGAAGCATCTTTTGAGTATATTCCCAATAGTGATATTGCTGGGTCTTCAGGTAGATCTATTCTCAATTTTCTGAGGAACCTCCAGATTGATTTCCAGAGTAGTTGTATCAGTTTGCAATCCCAACAGCAATGGAAGATTGTTCCTCCTTCTCTTCATCCTCTCCAACATGTGTTGTCACCTGAAATTTTGATATTAGCTATTTTGATTGATGTAAGGTGGAATCTCAGGGTTATTTTAATTTGCATTTCTCTGACCACTAAGGACCTTGAACATTTTTTTATGTGCTTCTCAGCCATTTGAGATGCTTCAGATATGAATTCTTGGTTTAGTTGTATACCCCATTTTTTGATTGGGTTGTTTGGATTTTTTGGTGATTAACTTCTTGTGTTCTTTATATATTTTGGATACTAGCCCTCTATCAGATGTGGGGTTAGTAAAGATCTTTTTTCCCAATCTGTAGGTTGCCGATTTGTGGATATTAACCAAATAAATAAATAAATAAATAAATAAATAAATAAATAAATAATAAAAAAGACAGAATACCCAAGTTACAGTCCACAGAACTCAAAAAGGTCAACAAGCTGAAGTGCCCAATGAGGATGCCTCAGTCCCACTTGGGAGACAGAAGAAAGCAATCATGAGTGGGGAGGGAGGGAGGGACACACACACACATTAAACTACTTCCTGGTTTGTGTTCATTCAGAGATGATGAACCTAACACTCAAGAGACTGGAGGCCCCAGGGAGTTTAGATGTCAGGTGGGCTGGGGGTGGAGAGAAGGTATGGGATGTGGAACAGTTAGAGGGTGGATGGGGAGTGGAGAATAAAACATCGAGTGTAAAAAATAAAAATAAATAAATAAAAATGAAAGTTGTTATCCTAAAGAAAAAATGATTGGAGCTCATGTGAAGTACTCAAAAATCTTTACTTTGGGAGTAGAAATGAAATGATGAGTTCATTATGCAGCCATTGATCTTTAATTCAGTCATCATTCATCAAGTGTATGTCACTCGGCTATTATTACACAGGTATTATTATCCATCGGACAGTAGTGTAAGAGATGAAGATAAATCCTTACTTACTAATACCAACTAGGTCTTTATCTCTATAGAGCATATATCTAGGAAAAGAGCACATCACAACTGCTTTTAAAAGTTAACTATGTTTTGGCACCAGTGTATATTAGAAAGAATTGAAATCATTGGATATAGTCTGATGAGGAACCTTTCACAAAAGGAGAACAGCTCAAATATATCTTTTAAAAAAATAAGACCTTTTAATAGAGGCCTGAGTAAGTGTAGGAGCTAGCTACTGGTAGTAGGGGAATACTTCAGACAGGGAGAACAGAGGTTATGTAGGCAGGGCTATGGGATGCCTTAGTGTGTGTTTGGAAAACAGAGGCTGAGACTAATCAGCACACATGTGCATGGTAGCGTCTGTGTATATGGATGTACATGCATATATAAAAAGCTTATGTGAACTTTGTATTTAATTGAAAGCTTTAGCTTGAGGGCAGTACAGGGTTCTTAACTCATGTGGAAAAGTAAACTCTGTTTTGTAAAACATTACTGTTGTTTTAATGTCAGATCACTCCAAGGTCACAAGGACTTGTTTTTGTTTTATTCTTAGCCTTCTTTTATTAATTTTATTTCTGCTACATACTTTCTCTTCAGATAAATCCTCTCGCATATTAATCACCTAATGTCTTACAGGTACTGGCTATTTGTATAAACATCAATGTCTATACTCAAATGGAATATCAAAATTCCTCTACTTTTCTAGGAAGTAGAAATGAATGGGTATATGGTTCTTTCTGAATAATTCAGGAATATCACTGGGAAGCAAAACATAAAAACTACCATGCAGGACAAGAAGTATATGAATATTTGGAACAAGAATGATGCAGTTTAGAACACAATGATACCAATGTTTTCTGGAACAGGAGAGACACTGAGGGAATGGTCCTATATTTATCCTTCCTCCTACCATCCTTTCACCTTTAACACAGTTTGTGATCAATTCTCCATATAATAGTGTTTGTTGAATAAGTTCTAAATCACCTCCTATAATTATTCATGTGACAGTGCAAGACAGGAAAGTTGAAAGCATAATCCAGGTGAACAGGATGACGTGACCAGAGTGAAATATGGATCAAAATAACTATGCAAATGGAAATTAGCAAAGTGAAGAAATAAGTGAATAAAGAAAGTAGATTAGTTTTAGAATCAGGCTAATGAAATCTCTGCTGGATGCATTTTTTAGTTTGTTCCCCATTGCAGACATGATTATGTTTTGCCATGTTTAGGCACATGCAAATTTGTATCCATTTCATGATCCTTTGAATGAAGTTGGCCTACCCTCTCTACTCATTGTCTTGAAGGTAGTAAAACCTGAAAAGCAAAAATTCCTGAAGAGTGTATGTTGATACACACTGATGTTCATACTTCATAAGTGTGCCTGTTCACATATATAAAGCAGATGAGTGTACATATGCATGTAAAGTTTTGAATGTGACATCAAAATTTTTCCTTGATTGCTTTTTTGCCTAATCGTTTATATCAGGCATGTCTATCAAACTCAGAGCTTGCAGATTTGACTAGTCTTTTGAGCCTTCTCAAGGGATCTTTATTTCTCCTTTCCCAGATTGTAATTGCAGGATGCTCCCTTGCTTACTCCTGAATTTAAGTTCTATGGATCTGGCTTTAACCGCTGAGCTATCTCCATAGTCCAAACATTGAATACATGTTTTCCTTTTATTTATGAAGTTTAACATAATTTCACCATTTCTTCCTTTCTTTTCTTCCCTCCAACCCTTCTAGAGGCCCATTTTGATCTCTTTCAAATTCATGGTCTTTGTTTGATTATAATTATATGCATGTATTAAAAAGATATAATGTATATGACATACATGTAAACATGTTTTTCTTATATGACATATGTTTAAATGTAGAAATTTAAAGAAATGAAATATCTTTCATATATGACAGATAAATCAGAAATGTATGTATCATACTTCAGATGTGAGGCACAAAAAGACTTTAGCTCATCCTGTCTGAGTCAAGAAAGTCTAATGCCAGAGACACTAGAAGAAAGATATATTAGGGTGCGTTTTGTGTTTGCATTGTACCTATATCTTAGATTTTAGTTCTCATTCCCTCCTATAAGGAAAGTCTGAGATACAAATTGTGCATACTCAAATGTTTTGAATTTGTGAATAATGTTTAATCTAAAGACATAAGCTCATAAATTATTCAGTAATTTGATTAATTGTTTAGAACTAAAATTTCATGGATTATTCAAAGAATATCTGAAACTGATATCAAAATTCGACAGATATGTCATCAATATGATGAAGTAAACACCTCAGTGTGGTCAAATCTAAGTAGCTTCAAAGAATAAAATCCATTTAAGTTTCTCGTGTTTACAAATATATACAAGATAGACTTAGAGCACTTATAACTAAACAAGAGCTTGTAGTAATCCTGCTCACATGTGATTCTGAAGTTATAATGGACACTAACTAACAGTTTTCAACAATTAACCATTTATTTCTAAACATAATGATCTTTACATAATTAATTTTGCACATGAATTCGCTTAGACTCAATGTGATTGTAAAATTCTGTATTATGTGCTAATTTCTTTATAGAGAAAAATATAGTGCTACATATCATCATAGGAATTTCTATTCTACCATTTTTGAATGCAGGTACATATTTAGATGGTTTTACAAATTAACATATTTGCATTTTTCTATTATAATAGAACTAAGATAATTATTAATATAATTATTCAGAGTAATTCTATATATTATAATGTAATTAATATTAAAATCAGTGTGTAGATACAACACAAACAGTGAATATTTATAACCTTTTCATTTTAAAGTTCAAAACTTCCATGCTGGTTTTCTTATGACTCTTTCTTTGATCATTCAGATCCGAGAGATGGCCTCTCTGAAATTCATCTGGTTTATCAATACATATGAGTTTTCTAGTAAGAACACAAAGCACTTTGGGATAGCTTTTATTTCCCTTAAATACCCATTACAACCTACGTATATTTAAAGCATTTGTTAAATGAATGTCTAAAGAAAGAACATTCAATTTATTTCATTTTAATAGTTATTTCCAAGGCTCATTGTCAACATAATTACTTGTTTTGACAATCGTCCAAAGGATTATATATTCTCATATGCAGAGTTGTGAAAGTTCAAATGTAAGCTCTTTCAGTGAGGTGCATTATAATTGACAGAACTAATCACTGGAATAAGCATTAACACTGACAGAATAATCTTGAATGGGCAGCTAATTCAGAAGCTCGTTAGCTGTTCTTATTTGACTTTGACTCTTCCCTTGGCGTTTGTTCTCTCAGTGTGCTGAGAGCATTCCTAGTCAATCTCATATTCATCTTAAAGAAAAAATATTTATGCTGAAATCTTTAAACTGTGATTTGAAATAAGAAAAAAATCAGAGAAAGATAATGTTTACGTATACCTTAATAAGAGTTTATGATTAGAATATTATTTTTCATTAAACACTCATTCAACCAATGTATATTTTGGGAATACAGACTGTGGTCTTATACACAAAAGGTGAGATATATATTTTCAGCTATAAATAAATGTTTAAAATAAACAGAGTTTCAGCCAGCCTATATATAAAAATAAATTAAAATGTTGTGGAAAAAATAAGAAGACTTGTTTTAGGGTTGGATATGATAAATCCAATGGCTCATAGACAAACTGGTCTGGGAAAGGGAATCTTAGTCTTCAGAATGACTTAGGTAAGTCACATCATCAACTAACAATTTAAATATATATCTTCTTACTTACACTGAAATGAAATATCAGGGCCCAGTCAAACTAAAATCAACTTGAAAACAGGGAATTATAGGAGATCTTCATAATTAAAAGAATGAACATTAGTGTTCTAAATGTTTTAAAGTCACTGTGGGAACAGAGCACGGTAACATCATAACAGTAAGCGTTAGCAAATGATACTCAATTTGCTATTATATGTGAAGCCAACTTAATTTAAGAGTAAATGTTAGTTCATATTGTTGTTCGTCCTGAGGGGCTGCAAAGCCTTCAATTCCTTTGGTCCTTTCTCTAACTCCTTCACTTGGGACCCTGTACTCAGTTCAATGGCCAGGGCCAATAAGTGAGAGAGGGTGGAGTGGCAAGCAAGGGGAGAGGGGAGGCAACATGGGTTTGTTCTTGTTGTTTTTTGTTTTTTTGTTTTTTTGAGTTTTTTGATTTTTTGGTTTTGTTTTTATTTTATTTTATTTTATTTTGGTGAGGAAAATGGGAAAGGAGAAATCATGTGACATGTAAATAAAGAAAATATCTAATAAAAAAAGAAAATAAAAGAGTAAATGTAAGTGGTAAAAAATAAATGTATGTAGATAGCCAAACAGTGGATGGAGCTTGGGAACTCTTAGGAAAGAATAGGAGAAAGGGTTGTGAGCCAGGAAGGGATAAGAACTCTACAGGAAGAGCAACAGAGTCAACTAACCTCAACTTTGGGACTCAGAGTCAGAACCTCTAACCAAAAGAATATACATGGGCTTTGCCTAGACCTCCTGGCACATATGTAGCAGATGTACAGCTTGGTCTTCCTGTGTGTCCTGAACAACTGGAGTGGGGCTTTCTGAAAGGTATTGCCTGTACTTGGGATATGTTCTTCAAGCTTGGCTGTCTAGTCTGACCTCAGTGAGAGAGGAAGTGCCTAGCATCACACAGACTCTAAGTGTCAGGGTTGGCGAATATGCAGGGGGGTCCCACTCACTCAGAGCAGAAGAGGATGGGGGGATTAGGGAAGGATTTTGGGAAATGGCCGGAAGTAGGACAGTGAGCAAAATGTAAAGTGAATAAGTAAAAAATAAAACTTAATTTAAAAAAATGTTTGTAGAATGTTGAACATTACCTTGAGGTTGTCATTCTGGGAGGAAAGGACAGAAACTTAGGCTCAGCAGAGAATCAACATTAGGAAAATACAATTGTTTGCTTTTCCTTCTGAAAGAAATGTGTGCTGAAGATGTTTCCCAAAACTGTGGGAAACCTTATGTATCTGTGGTCTTTAATAATAGCACATGGATAAAAGATACCATTGGGTTCTTTATTATTTAAAACTATGTATTTTACATAACAAACTAATATGGTTTAGTAACTAATATTGTTTAGTAATAGAAGTGTATTGCAAATATGCTCTTAAGTTCCTATTTGGTTAGGAAATATATTAGGTATGTTGATTACATACACTTGTATTTGTGTTAAAATGTATAAGTAAAGTTCAAAGACTAAAAAGGGAAAGAATAAGGAAGATGATCTAGCCAACAGTTGGATGACAATGTGAAAAAAATTTACAGAAACCAAGTAGGAGTTAAGGTATTAAGTACGAAAGAGAGAAAATAGGTGTTAATTCTTTCTAACATATTTGTTTTGGAAAAATATGAGAATAATGAAGCAAAATGTTAATAATCTCAGAGTATAGAGGTCGTGTTGGTTGTGATGGTGGCATACCATGTATATATAACAGGAAAGTAATTACAATAACAAGTTAGGAAATGTACATGACTGCCAAGCAAATACAGTGTTTTATACCTTTTACTTAATATGTAATTTAAATTATTCACTTTTCTGAGCTCCTCATATACAGTTTTAAATATGTACAATATAGCAATATAGCCTACCTTCTGTAGTTATAATGAAATTTCATTGTATGTAGAATATTTCCTGGAGAAAACAAAAATATGTGGTATATAGAAACCGTATGAATGGGAAAAAGAATGATAAGATGCACAAGATGATACTAAGGAAAGGAAATAGAAGATATTTTAAAATGAGATTTTTTTCAGTTTTTTATTAGATATTTTCTTTGTTTACATATAATACAATATCTCCCTTTCTACTCCAAAAAATAAATAAAATAAAGTAAAATAGAACAAAACCAAAACCAAAACCAAACCCCTGTTCCCTCCCCCCTCCCCCTGCTCAGCGCCCCACCCTCTCTTGCTTATTGGCCCTGGCATTCCCCTACACTTGGACATAGAATCTTCACAGGGCCAAGGGCCTCCTGTTGATGACTGACTTGGCCATCCTCTGCTATATATATGCTGCTGGAGCCATTAATCCCACCATGTGTACTCTTTGGTTGGTGGTTTAATCCCTGGGAGCTCTGAGGGTACTAGTTAGTTCATACTGTTGTTTATCCTAAGGGGCTGCAAGCCCTTCAGCTCCATGGGTCCTTTCTCTAGCTCCTTCTTTGGGGACCCTGTACTCAGTCCAATAGATGGCTGTGAGCCTCTACTTCTGTATCAGTCGGGTACTGTCAGAGCCTCTCAGGAGACAGCTATATCAGGTTCCTGTCGTCCAGCACTTGTTGACATCCACAATAGTGCCTAGATTTGATGATTGAATATGAGAAGGATTCCCAGTGGAAGCAGTCTCTGGATTGTCCTTCCTTCAGTCTCTGCTCCATAGTTAGTCTCTACAACTCCTTCCATGTGTATCTTGTTCTCCCTTTTATGAAAGAATGAAGTATCCACATTTCGGTCTTCCTTCTTCTTGAGTTTCTTGTGGTTTGTGGATTGTACTTTGTGATTTCCGATCTTCTGGGCTAATATCCTCTTATCAGAGAGTGCATACCATGTGTGTTCTTTTGTGATTGGGTTACCTCACTCAGGATGATGTTCTCTAGATCCATCCATTTCCCTAAGAAGGGTCTTAGGGAGATGACATAATGGTTAAAACTGTTGCTGCCCAAGCACAGGAACTAGAATTTAGATTCCTGGAATATACATAAATACCAGGAAGTTAAGCAGCCCTGTTGAGTTTTCAGCACCTTGAAAATAGAAGTGAAGGATCCCTGTAGCAAGATGGCTATGCAGGCTAAGCCCATTAGAGAACTCTGGATTTAATTCAGAGATCCTAATTCCATGAGTTGAATGAACAACAATCAAAGATGACTCCTGATCTCTCAGTGCTCTCTCTCTCTCTCTCTCTCTCTCTCTCTCTCTCTCTCTCTCTCTCTCTCTC
>JADRCD010237251.1:24963-37833 GCA_019843815.1 Montemys delectorum | reverse complement strand
GGAGGGGAAAATGGGAAAGGGAAAATGTACATGTAAATAAAGAAAATACCTAATTAAAAAAAAAATTTAAAATTGGCATGCCATAAAAAAAAAAAAAGAAAAAAAAAAGAATATCAGCTGGATTCAGGCATAGCCTATATAGTTGGATTACTAGAGTCTGCCTGGCCATTTCTGGCCAATCAGGAACTTTACTGTGCAATATTTTCTCCAGCTGTCCCTAGAGTTGAACAAGATATTATGTAATATGTAAGGTAGTCAAATGTCTTTTCAAACCCCAACCCCTTTATTTTTTATAGACTATGTCCCTCAACAAACCTCTAAATACTTGGTTTTGAGAAGGGAAGATAGGAGATAATTAATTCTGAGCCAAATTTGAGTGACCATGGTCTGGGACTATGAATTATTGTTGTCCTTCATGACATGCTCTACCTTTTATAATCACAGAGCAAAAGAATTCAATAAATCAATGCAAGTCACAGAATACATTAGTGTGAAACTAGGCATGTTAAAGGAAGTAAGAAATTTCTGTTGTAGGTTTCAGATGCTATCTAATGACATTCTCAGCATACTCAGCTTTGAGATTGATAGAAGCTAATAATCTGCTCCATTTCCAAGGTTTCACCTGAGAGTCAACAGGATATTAGATCAGATCCAGAAGCAGGTGATCAATGGCCATTAAAGGAACTGAGGGTAGCTCAAGATAACATTGGCTCTTGATCTGTAGCATTCCATCTTCCCACAATCACCAAGGTTCCAGTCCATCAGTAGATCTGCAGAATCTTCAACACAGATGTGGATTTGTTTTTGTTTTTGTTTTGTTTTCAGTGAAGTTGAGTTAATAGTTTCACCAATTGGACAAGCATCACATTTTGTACATGTGGAAGCCAAATGTTTCATATCCCATGATGCTAGATAGTAGGAAGACTCATTCCTAGGACTGATAAACAAGAATACAAGCAGGCAAGAAAGTAGTATTTAGCAGAGAGAAATAATTGTTAAAGTCACTATGTAAAAAGTCTCTTGATGACATTAATAGGCATCATGAGCCTGAGTTTTTTCTTGTTTATACCCCCTATGATTGGATATTACATATTGTGTGTGTAATGTATAGTTGGATTATACTTAGAATAGTCAAGAAGACAGTATTGCCTAATGAAGTAAATGTAGCAATGAGGAAAACAGGCTTACTAACTAACCAAAAAGACCTTCACCTATATCAATATACTCTCTTACAAGAATGATAGGTTATTCTGTGTCTATGGTTGTCTGTACATTAAGAAATATTGTAAAAAAAAAAAAAGAAATATTGTATCAGTTAACAAACCTCTTATATTTTTAATTACTTATAATTACATTTCAGCTTCTGGTTACCAGAGTATTGAACTGGCAAAATTGGTACCAAGATTTGTCTGTAAAATCAAAAATACTTGTCCATCAAGGCCATTACAGACATAGCGGTAAGAAGGATTCCATCATCAGTACAAATTTGAGTAGTCACTACCTTTTGCAGGCTAGTTACAAATAGTAGGAGTAGTTACTGATCTGGGATAATTTCTTTCAATGGAGTGACAAAGTTCATGAAGGTGGATGAGTATGCAAGAAAGCAATATTAGAGAAATTAGTATTAGTCTTTTGATTACATCCATAATTATCTGGGTTTACAGGCTAGGTTGCATTAGCATCCATGAAGGAATGGCTTTCAGAAAGTTAGTGAAATGTGTGCTAGAAGACACAGGAGAGTGAGAAGAATAAGCAGCCGATGAGGTTGAAGGTGGTTGCTACATGGAAGAATTAATTCCTTGTTTCATCTTCAGATTGAGGTGACTAATGCTTTTAGTTGTTTGTGGGTGACATAAGATGAAATAGACATATGCAGAGGTTCCTCACAGTGTGAGGGAGAAAAGAACAGCCGTAGGCCAGTAGAGAGAACCTTCAGACTGGCATGTTAATCTGGTATGAAGACAAGGAAAGAATGTCTGGGTACAAAGATCTGAAAGGTGAAGTGCAACCAGAGAAAGCTAGGATGAAGTTGGTAGAAACTCTAGGCTGAAACTGGTTATTGGATGCCCCATGCAGGCCAGGGCATAGGCAAAGGAAGAACACTGAGGTCCCCTGTCAGTTATTACATTAGGTTAGTGTTTTTCATGTCCATGCCCAAAATACCTAATAGAGACACAGAAACATTTCTTTTAGCTCACAGTTTCAGAAGGTTCAGTCCATAGAGCATAGCCCTATACCTGAACAGAACATCATAGTGACATGTGACAGATAGGAGTTATGCACATTATGGTAGATGGGAAGCAGCAAGCAGTAATATGCCCCCTAAGTACTCACCTCAGGCAACCTGTTTTCTTTACCCAGGCCCTACCCCAAAAAGTTTCCAGAAAGTCTCAAAATTAACACCATCAACTGAAGATAAAAATGCCAAAACATGAGTCTATAAGGAACATTTAGGATACTGATCATAACGCCTGTGTTCCTTATAGGCTGAAGTCTAGGTAACAAATTTGAGCAAGGAACCTCTTGTAGTGATACATCCCCAGTGACCTCACAGCACAGCTGGCATGTACTCCCAAGGTGAGTGAGGGGCTTTGGGGTGCCATGTGTGATTATTTTCTTTCTGAGTCCTTAAATAATGTAGACAGTACAAATGTCAGCAGGTGGCATATTCTTACAGCTAGCACTGGACTTCTCAAAGCAAGTATAGATTCAGATACTTAGCCAATCCAGTCACAAAGACAACCATAGAACACTCTAAATTGCCAGTTGTCTCTGGAAAATTGACAGCAGGTGGAAATGAGGAAGCACACATATCTCACAGTACAGCCTCTCCCTGCAAAAGACAGAAACAAATTGGGACACACAAGCCCCAGTGTTCATCCAGAGAGGAGCGGGTGAGTACAGAAAGAAAGGCCAAGAATTTTTTCCCATTCATTCATTTATTTATTCACATTATGTTCTGATCACTGCCTGTGAGATGCCAAAGCTTTTAAATTCAAACTCCATTTTAGAAAACCTGACCTAAGTTTGAACTCAGGTAGACTAACAGGCTGGTATCTAACATTAGTTTCCAAGTTGCCCCCCTCCCCAACAGAACCTGAGCTTAGCTCTAGTCTCAAGGCTAATTCCCAACAAGAGCAGAGCTTCCAGGTTACACTCCAAACAAGACCAGTGTCTCCAGGTTATTCCCCCCAACAAACCTGCACCCCAAGGTTACAAGCCCACCCCTTGCCTAACAACCACCAATGCAGAGGGGAGCAGAAGTTAAGTTTATGATATGACTCCCAGCACAGACAATTATGTTAAAGGCCACAGGAGCTTTCCAATTAGATGCTTGTACACATATTTCCTGCTTGCTACTTACTATAAAGCCTTGCCCCTATAGACATTCAGGGCTCCCCCATCACCAAAACTGTCCTTTGTGATGGCAGTGCTTTCAGGCAGGGGAAGGGGGGAGGAGGCAAGATAGCTTGAATAGAATAAAAACCCTGCTGTGAGTTGCATCAGATTGGCTCCTGTGTATGTTTTGGGGGATCACTAACTTTTCCCTGGCAGAACACCTGCACCTCCTCCTGGTCCCTTCCTCACACAGTCCTTTCCCTCATACCCCATCTGCAGGGCTATGGGTGTCTCACTGCTGCAGCCTGGGTCTCTCTCTCTGCAGCTAAGGCCTCTGGCAGGGCACGTTAGTCAAAAAGGAGGCAATGTATAAATGAGATTATTTTATTGTAGGAAAGAGAAAAATAGGACAGTCAAGTAGAAAGAAGGAAAGGAGAGGAGAAGAGGAAAGAGAGAGAAGAAAAGAAAGCAAGAGAGCTAGAAGACAAGAGAAAACAAAGAGAAGGAAAGAGAGGAAGAAGGCAAGAGAGGAAACAAAGAGCAAGAGAGAGGAGAAGAAGGCAAGAGAGGAAAGAGGACAAGAGAGGAGACAAAGAGCAAGAGAAGAGAACAGGGCAAGAGAGGGAGGAGGGCTCAAACCTCCCCCCTTTTATTGTGTGAGGTGTAGTATCTGTCTTTGGGGTGAGGCATGCCTGGCTGTGGTTAGATGACTGGGGGTCCAGCTAGAATGCTGGGAGCTTGGGGCATTGTCTGCCTGATAGAGCACACATCTCCTGTGGGGGCAGCTGTGAGAGGTTGTAACTGAAACAGGAGCCAAAGACTCAGGGGTTATAGCCAAACTTCTCCTGCCCCCTGCAGGTAGAAACTGCCTACCAGGGCTCCAGGGCTCAAGGTCAACTATTCAACTGAGCCTAAGTTGCCTGAACAGACCACTGCCCTACATTCATCCCCTTCTCCTCTTTGACAGTGGAAGTCCCCATCCCCAATCCCTTTCTCCTCTAAGAGAGTAGAGCCCCATCCCCAGGTATTCCCTGACCTTGACACATTGAGTTTCTGCAGGGCTAGGTGCATCCTCTCTCACTGAAGCCAGATAAAGCAGCCCAGTTAGAAGAACTGGTTCCCCAGACATGCAACATCTTTAGGGACAGCCCCCACTCCAGTTTTGGGAGAACCCACACGAAGAACAAGCTACACATATGCTACATATGTACAGGGGACCTAGATCCAGCCTGTGTATGCTCTTTGGTTGATGATTCAGTCTCTGAAAATGCTCAAGGGTCCAGGTTAGTTGACTTTGTTGGTCTTCCTGAGGAGTTCCTATCCTCTCTGGGGCCCTTGATCTTTCCCCAAGCTCTTCAATAAGAATACCCAAGCTCCTCTACATCTGTATTAGTCAGGTACTGTCAGAGCCATCTGTCTTAGTCAGGGTTTCTATTCTTGCACAAACATCATGACCAAGAAGCAAGTTGGGGAGGAAAGGGTTTATTTAGCTTACACTTCTACATTGCTGTTGATCACCAGAGGAAGTCAGGACTGGAACTCAAGCAGGTCAGGAAGCAGGAGCTGATGCAGAGGCCATGGAGAGATGTTTCTTACTGGCTTGCTTCCCCTGGCTTGCTCAGCCTTCTCGATTTTAGAATCCAAGACTTCCAGTCAAGGGATGGTACCACCCCCGAGGGGCCCTACCCCCTTGATCACTAATTGAGAAAATGCCCCACAGCTGGATCTCATGGAGGCACTTCCCCAACTGAAACTCCCTTCTCTGTGATAACTCCAGCCTGTGTCAAGTTGGCACACAAAACCAGCCAATACACCATCCATTGAACTGAGTACAGGGCCCCCAGTGAAGGGGTTAGAGAAAGGACCAAAGGAGCTGAAGGGTTTGGAGCCCCCTAGGAGGAGCAACAATATGAACTAACTAGTACCCCATAGCTCCCAGAGACTCAACCACCAACCAAGGACTATACATGGTGGGACTGATTGTTCTGGCAGCATGTGTATAGTAGAGGACTGCAAAGTCGATCATCAATGGAAGGAGAGGCCCTTGGCCCTGTGAAGGTTCTGTTCCCCAGTGTAGGGGAATGCCAGGGCCAATAAGTGGGAGAGGGTGGGGTGGCAAGCAGGGGGAGGGGGAGGCAACAGGAGTTTGTTCTTGTTGTTTTGGGGGGGGGGATTTCGTCTTTTTTTTTTGGGAGGGGAAACTGGGAAAGGAGAAATCACATGACATGTAAATAAAGAAAATATCTAATAAAAAAAGAGATTAACAAAAAAGAATGCCCAAGCTCCATCCAATGTTTGGCTGTAGATCTCTGCATCTGTTTTAGCGAGCTGCTAGGTGGAGCCTCTCAGCAAAGACACAAGACTAATAAGCATTGCACAGTCAGCTCTATAAGCAAACCAGCCTCTGTCCTTTTCTGTTCAGTTCCTCCAAACATCACCTGTCCTCCATGGGTCCTGCTTCACTACATGTCTTACCTCAGCACATGCATCTGTCTCAGCTAACATCATTCTGCCAATCATCCCAAGTCCTTGGAAGGGGAAAGAAGCAATGGCATACCACCGGAAGTTTTTTGGTACATTTCTCTCTATGGAGTCCTGACAAGTGCAGCTCAATTACAAAATGTAAGGTGGACCAATGCATCCATGTTGTTAGTGAAGAATACTTCATCACATGTCCTTTCATGTGCTTGCTTTAGCAGAACATCCTTTCACCTTTGTCTGCTTCGACCAAATGTTCCTTCACAAGTCTGCCCCAGTAAAACATAGTCCAACACAACTGACTTTCCAAAGAATCCTTAAGTTTTTACTTCAGTACTGGACATGTAGAAATTTAAAGGTCATTATATAACTTCCCTATTCCCTTCACCTTCCAATGGGACCAGACCTTGACTAGTGATGGTCTATAAGCACAGAAGACCAGTCCATTTCTGTTGGGCAGTGGAACTACTTTAATAGTACAAGTTTTGCCTCACAACTTCTGCAGCACTAGAGCAAGGAGAAGCTGCCCCAGGTGACATCTTGCCCATTTTCCATGCTCACTCTTTCTTATTTTTTATTTCCTTTCTAAGAGATTTACATCATTAAGCACCTAGGAATCTTCATCTTCACTCTGTTTCTAGGCAACTCAAACCAAGACTGTTGGTCAAGAAGGCAGGGATGTGCCTTCCTCACTGTAAGGATGGGATTGTGACATTGGATGGCTCTCTAGCTGCTGTGGCAGTAAGTACATGAAATAAATATACTTTTGGAATTTAAGAATGGAAGGACTGGTGAAATTCACTGGAATGAGCTATATTTGAACAAAGAAAGCATAGCCTATATAGTATGTTGGAGGTTTGTGAGGTGGGGGGAAGAGAAAAACAGCTATCTGTCTACATCCTTAGTACTACTGACTTGGTAGAAAATAAAATAACAGACTAAGATTCATTAGTCAGTAGTTTCAGGGAAAGTACAGGGTTCACATGGCCTCCTTGACACTTTGTATGCATACAAATGTTTGGGTAGATGTGGGTCTGCATGTGTGCATATTTGTAGAAAAGAACAACCTTATGTGTTGTTCCTCAGGTCTCCACCATCTTTATTTTAAGACAGGGTCTCTTGCCTGCAATTTCCAGAGATTCACTTGTCTCTGCCTCCTCTATGCTAGAATTAAAAGTGTATATAATGAAACTTTTCTTTTCTTTTTTTTTTAATATAAGTTCCAAGTATCAGACCCAGGTCCTTATGCTTAAAAGGCAAGCAGTTTTCTGACTAAGCTAGCCCCCTTGGCCCTCCTTGACATTTTGAAAGATCTTTCCATCTAGAAACCAGCATAGCTACATAGAGGGCAAAGGTAGGCTACAGAGAATGAGATAACTGAAGGACAATGTTTTAGAGGGTTAAGTCACTGCAAGATCAGTACTAGTATAATTCTGAGGATATGCCTTCCCTAAATTCTGTATCATGGGGGTCTTCATTTGTCTCATCCTAGCCTACATAACTATAGTCAGGTGAAGACTGGGTACAGAAGTTAATATTAAAGGCAGAACTTCAGAAAAGACTGGGTTCCTAGTTATGTCAAGAATCTTGCACAAATAACTCTGGATCTTCTACTAGGAAGAAAGAAGTCTTTAAGAATTGGAATGAGAGCATCTGATAAGATAGACTTAAGAATTTTGAATTCCCTAATACCCAAAGTCCTTGTAGTTTATAGAAGTTAGTTCAAACTTCTGATGGAATTCATAATGGAATTCTTCTTACCTTGAAAAGTGTGATGAGGCCTTCAATTAGATACATGTCTTATAAAACATTTGCCACTTCAGGCTCTGCCTCTACCCAATTCCCTATCCACCAAATGCATAACTAGTACCAAATATCAGCAGAAGCATCTTGAGGAAGTCCCAGGCCCGTTAAGGTGGGCAAAGAGGCACAGAACCTGCAGGAGATGCAAACAAATGGCAGAAAAGAATACTGGGGGTGGCGTGGAGAATAGTTAGCCAGGGTTGCAGAAATACAAGCCTGAGTGTATGAATGTTTGCTGAAAGGATGCCATTCATCCTTGACCTTGGATGGCAAGCCTGGATTCGCTCCTGAGTGAATGAGCTGGGAGAATTTTTGGAAGCTAAAACATGGTGATGAAATGAAGTAGAAATGCCAAAACTACTTAAAGGATACTGAGAAAGGAATATTGCTAAAGTGATCTAGTTTAAGACCTGAGGCTGTGATCCACTCTATATGTATTGGTCACATTCCTCAGAAGAACCTAGTGGGATACTATTTTTTTTGCCATCGCCTTAATGAATATGCTAGTGAAGGCACATCAGCATTGCCAGTAAGCTACCCACTATGAAATGGAACAGATAGTAGACACTGCAATACAACTGAACTCTCTGGCAGCAATGGGGATAAAGAGATCCCAGAAGAGCAGAGATCAAGAATCATTGGAAAAAAATTTGCATAGTGAGGAAAATGGACAGACTGGACAGACAGCTGCCAGGGAAGCCTGACCCCATAGTAACCTTTGAAGAAGAGTCATGAAACATGATGTTCCCAAGAGCAAGATGAGACCACCCTAAGGATGCTCCTTAATATAATTTAAATTTATTTGTATAGATACTTTTGCTTGCATGCATGTCTGTGCACCATGTATGTGCCCAGTACCTGCAGAGGCCATAAGATAGCATCAAATCCATTATGGCAAGTTATGAGCCTGCCATATGGATGCAATGCATTGAACTTGGATCCTCTGGGAGAGTAGCCAGCGCTTTTAATACTGATCTCTCCAGGTCTGTGAATATGTCTTAATATAGACAATCAAAGGTCATCAACAAGGCATGAGGAAAACCTGGTGTCATTTGTGCTCATGGAGAGCTGAAGCCTTTTGCTAACTTCTTCATAGTTTATCTCTGGGATCATTTTACCCTGAACCTGAGTTGGATTTGTCACCCAAATTTATAGCCTTTTCCTTAAGGTTAAACAGTAGTTTCTTTATATTAGAGCCATACATGTATGCCCAGATGAGTCATCTCATGTGTAGATGGCTCCCATCTGCCACCTGTTGGAGCCTTCCCCAGTTTGCCTTGCTGCTACCAAGTTCTTTCATAGCCTTCCTAAATCATTGAAACCAATTCCAATTCTTCAATAGATTAGAATGGCATTGACTTACTTGATGCTTTGCACATGTCTTTGGGGAGGTATAGTCAAAACAGGGTGAGATCCTTGGCTACACAATGTGAATACAGTCTACAGTATTTAGATAGCAATTTTAGCAACATTCCTTTTAGTGGTTTCCAATCTGGCTCTTGTGGCATCTGATTTCTGATGTTTAACTAGCACTATTTTTGATGAGGTTGTAGTTCCCTTGATTGGGAAAGAGGTAGCAATGATTGAGGCAGAAATGTGTACAATCAGCAATTGACAAACTGTCATCTGAGAGGACTTGGATAGTCCAAAATTTAGGGTCATTCCCTGTGTTTTTCTTACCAGAAAGTGAGTGGAACTTCCTGATAACCACACCTCCAAGAGTCCCATTCCTGCTGGCAGGCAGAAGGGCTGCAGGACCTGATTCAGCACATTTGTGTTCAGGACCAGATTGAGAGGATCCTTTTGAAATGAGGACTAGAGGGGACTTCCAAATGCCTTGATGTTGCTCTGTCTCCTAAGCTAATTATACCACCCTACCAAACATGTAAAAGAGGAACTAAGTTCATGCAAAAAGAGTGGGATTCCCCTCTGGCCCGTGGTGAATTTCTTCACCCTTTATTCTGAACATATCTTTTCTTCCTCAGTTCTTCTTTTGTCTTAATCCTGTTGGCCCTTTCCCTATTTAAAAATAAGCAATGCAAATGGTTAGGTTGTCCATCAACCATCCTGATGTATACACTGTCTACTACTCCTGTTTGGCATACTGGAAAAGAGGCTAAGGTTTAGGATAAGGCATTCTGGGAGTTCTACTGAGAGAGCTCTATGGCTCTGTAGAACTTCTTAGAGACATATTTCTTCAGAGAGTTTCTGTGGCCAGTGCACTAGTCGAAGTATCACCGAATGTTCTATTGTCTTAAGGACTGTTGACACTGAGTGAAAAAAAAGTGTCAAGTAGAAGCCTGATGTTAATAGGGCTCAAGGGGCTTGCTCAGAGAAACCCAAGTAGCATCTGGAATTCAGCAAGCAGATTTCCCTATGCAAGGCTTTCTCTGGCATAGTGCATGCCTGTTTGTGTTTGTATGTTCCTATATTGTCCCGGTGATCCATAGAGCAAACAGACATATGGCCAAACAGAAAATCTCCAACTCAATTCTAGGACATATCCACAAATCGTTTCTAGGACTTCATCCTTACCCCAGTCTTCTGAGCACGACTGACCAAGGGAAATTGAGTCAGGGCTTTTGTATCCTCCCTTTACATTTTTCCCCACTCCCACAAGTCAGATCTTTGGAGCAGAATTCTCTATGCCTGCAACAGGCTATTTTGTGAGATCCCCTGGGTTTGAGCAAATCAATCTCATATATACCAGATGAATTTTCAAGTATGCCTGCCTAGTTTTATTACCTCTGAAAATATTGCAAGGAGACATTTTATATATATATGAGAGAGAGAGAGAGAGAGAGAGAGAGAGAGAGAGAGAGAGAGAGAGAGAGAGAGAGAGAGAGAGAGAGAGAGAGTTTATTTATTGGGGGTTGACAATTTGCAGAAGTCAGTTCTCTTTTTTCCTCCATGTGTGTTCCAGAGTTGAAACTAATTTCAACAGATTGGCGGGCTTGGAGGCAAGCACCTTTACCTAAAGAGCCACTTCTACCAATAGTTAAGAAACATTCTTGTAAAAGGAAGTTTCCCAGCTGACACTGGGCTGACCTGAACAGACTAGTCCTGCATTCTCAGTCTTTGCTCCCACTTCATTGTCCCCTGTCCCCACACCAGTCACTTGCTACAATGGGACAACCAGCTGAAACGGGAGTCATCCCTTGGGTCTATCACAGAAGCATCTGTCCTTCGGTTTTTGAGTAATCACTGATGCCGCTTTCCATCTGTCGTTATGCAAATTCATCTTCACAGAAATTGATCTTCACAGTCCTGTTTACTCTTGTTGAAAAAGATATATTAATCTCTTCACTGTTAATTTCCTTATTTTGTTTTAAAAACAAGCAAGCCAAAAAGGGCTCCTAGTAATGGCAGATACGGAGCACGAGTTGGCCACCTTCTGTAACCAAGCAGGGCTTTCGGTGGTGGGAATGGACCACCAAGATGACCACAAAACCTTCTACCTATTACAATCTGTCCTGCCTGCAAGATGTGCTTGGGCAATGGTGGCTCAAAGCTAACGGGAATAGCTAACAGTTTACAGGTCTAACTTGAGACCTATGCCATGATAATAAGTCCATACCCAACACAGTCTGGATGGCCCAGAACCAGAAGCTGGATGTCCCAGAGGCCCAGGGTAGACTCAAACACAACTGGCAAAAGAAAAAAAAGTCAATGAGGTGATTCCTAATAATATTTTCCTATACTCATAGATCTGTGTCTAGTTCAATCTTCATCAGAGAGGCCTCCTCTGGCAGCAGACAGGAACAGATGCAGAGACCCACAGCCAAGCATTAGGTGAGGCTCAGGAAAGCTCACAGAAGAGAAGGAGGAAGAATTATAGAAGCCAGAGGTGCTGAGAACACCGCAAGAACACGGGGCACAGAATCAACTAAGCAGGGGCTCATAGGGGTTCACAGAGACCGAAACCTCATTCATGGAACCTGCGTGGGTCTGAGCTAAGTCTTTTACATATATATTATGGTTGTTTAGCTTGAGGTTTTTGTGGGATTCCTAACAGTAGGAGTAGAGGTGTCACCAAATTTTCCCCTGCTTTTGGCACTCTTTTCCTCCTACTAGGTTGCCTCATCCATCCTTGATATGAGGGTTTGTGCCTAGTCTTATTGCATATTGTTATGGCATGTTCAGTTGATATCCCTAGGAGATCTGTTCTTCCCTGAAGGGAAATGAAGGCGCAGTGGATCTGGGAGAGAAGGGAGGTGAAGAAGGGACTAGACTGAGTGAGTAGAGGGGAAACTGTGGTTAGGGTGTACTGTATAAGAGAAGAATAAATACAGAGAGGGGGAAATGGAATGAGTTTTCCCAGTTACCTAGCTGGAATTTCAAACTGAGAGATATTTCATTATAAAACTAGGGTTCTGTCTACTGTTTCATGCTAGATGACTGGATGGTCCGAATGTTTACCTTTTTAAAAAGTTTGTTTAAAAAGTTATGATATTTACTAAACGATAATTTCAAATTTATGAAAGCTATTGGTTGGTCATTTTCCAAACTGTGTTTTTTTGCATTTTGTAGGTTTTGTGATTTCTGTGGTAACACGGACACAGTCTGTCCCTGTGGTGGCGTGCCCTGTGCTGAAGGAATTGTCACCATCTCTGCTGTTGAATCTAGTATGGTTCTTCCCTTCCACACATCTGTCCTCTGTCCAAACATCATCTTCATTGTGATATGTGTAAGAAACTTCTAGACATCGGACTTGACTTTCAATGCTTTTCACTTTCCATGATAACCATGTGACAGGAGAAAATGTGAGTCTCAGTATAAGACAAGGCTAGATGGAGATCCGGCTGTGGGGCTTGGCAATCACCCAGGATCTCTGCTGCCCAGAGCTGTGTAGCCACTCTGTAGCCACCTCTGCTGTACTCAGTGCTGTGTCCAGTGCTACCCAGCAGACACCTGTGCTGACCCTATACCTGGGATGTCTTTGTACCATGTGGCAGCAGTTTTATCTTAGAACATTACTTTTCCCCTAGTTTTAGCAATGAGCTCCTGAAAGCTGAATTCACATCACAAAGTTATTTCCCATATTTTCACAAAGTTTTACCATTTTCTGATACAGAAAAGATTCTACCTGACCTGAAGAGGACCAATCAGATATTCTCCAAGGATGAAGCCTTGTCAGCACACTGGAGGACAGGATGAAATAGGACATGTAGATTTAAGTGTGTGGTGGCTGTGTTCTGTCAATTGCCTGGGAGAGCAGAGGCAAATGCTCTGAATGTACAGAAACAGATG
>JADRCD010237251.1:5476-24863 GCA_019843815.1 Montemys delectorum | reverse complement strand
ACTGGAGAGTCATAACTCATGGATCTGCTTATGTTTAGGCATAATCTTTCCTCTTCATCTTTGATTTCCCATTTTCTTGCATTCCTGTCATCTTGCCAAGATCTGGAGTTGAAACCTTGCATGAAACTGATTTTTGCCCAGTTTCCTTCCTGCCCTGCTTGCGTCCCAACCAGTTAAGACAAAGCTTTGTCTAAAAATATTGCTCTGGTCACCATTTCTACTACCAGAGCAACTCCTTACTTTTCTCTAAATAAAATTTCCTGTGTATTTCATAACCAAATGAACCTTGTCTCAATTTTCTTCCTTTGTTTGCTCACTTGAGAAGAACCTGTCCATTCTATAGAAGCCCTCAAGATTTGTAGTGAAGCTGAGTGAGTGGCAAATGCCAGGGTTTTTCCATATGGGTGGGCAGACCATGGACCTTCACCATTTTGAAATGTTTTCTTAGGTGCTTGTTACTCATGCCATCATTGCTATAATTTTAAAGCTACATCCACTCCAAGCTTAGTGGCTCATGCCTTTATTCCCAGCACTCAGGAGGCACAGGCAGGCAGATCTCTGAGATCAAAGACAGCCTAGTCTATAGAGTGAGTTCTAGGACAATCAGGATTACCCTGAGAAACTCTGTCTCAGAAAATAAATAAATAAATAAATAAATAAATAAATAAATAAATAAATCTCCTCCCCCAAAACTCCTAACTATATTGAGGACTGGGAGACCCTAATTGGGTCATGACCTTTGACTCCAGTCATCATGAGCATGCCCAGCACCTCACTGTCCTGTCTTCTAGTCTGTTTGGGGGTTTTGTTTACTTTCTATTCCCTGTGACTTTTGCTTGCACATCTCATTCATCTTTGAGGTTAATGCTCTTCTCCCTCACTGTTCCACAGTAGAAGCTGATCATATAAATATGAAGTTTCCCTATGTCTCTGCAAGCTAGCTTAAAGTAGCCAAGAAGATAAAAAATATATATATATGGGAAATGTTTCCTTAATTGATAGAGAGAGGGCAATGAAGAAACTCTACTCTATCTTCCCCACTACTGGACATCCTCATGTGAGGAAGTGGTTCTCCAAGCTCCTGAGATTCTCCTTTAGCTCTATTTAATTTCAAGATGTCTGAGGATGACAGGAATAGACAGTGTTCTGCCACTAGACAGCACTGCAGCTACTGCCTCTGGGTTTCTTGAGGAAGGTACACCCTAAATGCCAATATCCTGATGCTTGGAACTGGAAACAACTGGATACACAACACTATCAATATAATGACAACCTCAATTAGAAATTAAAGGAGGGAATGAGCGCTCTTGCCCTGAGTTTACTATAGTGAGAAACTAGCTGTGAAACTAACAGTACATAGCCATACTGGATGGAGGTGTGGCTGCTAAGTTCTTTGTGACAATGTTGCTGGCTGGTGGTTACATCCCCAAAGCCTATTTCCATGTGAGAATGTGATAGATGCTCAACAAAACAGAAGAAAGAATGACAGGGAATGTGAGCTCACCTCTTGAGTGTCTGAATGCAGAGGAGAGTGCAAAAATTTTAGAAGGATCATCAATTTTATGATTTACTTGTAAAGTGAAATGTATAGTTATAATGAATTAGGAAATTAGATTTCTGGGTTGTTCTTTTGTTTTTGTTTTTACTTCTTTATGGAAAGCAGGTGTTTGTAAGTTACTATCAGTTTGTGTGTGTATGTGAGTTGTGTATGTGCATGTGTGTATGTGTAGAGGGAGAAAGAAAGAGAGAGAGAGAAATAGACAGACAGACAGAAACTCAGAATAATATCTGTAGTAACCAATTCCCACTGAATGAATGTCTGGTTTTCTAGATGTGAAAAAAAATTTCAATTAACAATTAGCATATATCAAGAGGATATTTTACATATATGTTACAAGCATTAGCATTTCCAGTAAAACTTTGAATTAAATGAAAACATTACATATTTGTGCTAACTTCTATAAAACAGAAAGCTAAATCAAATTAATCCCCTATAGTGCTAGAATTCAATAGTTTAGCCAAATTACATACCAATGGTTTCAGCATTGGGGACATCTGGCTGCTGTCAGTATTTAATGCTATTTAACTTCATTATACTAATGTGGTTAGATAATTCTTATTTTCTTTTGTTTACTTATCATTCATAGCAAACACTGAAACACCACTCTATCTAAATCTTAGGAAGAAAAACTGCTGGAGGAAAAGAGATCTAAGTTTATTATTACTCTGTGTACATTCATGATGGTGCATATGTGTGTCAAAGGATGAAGAGGACAGAAGTTTATGTCACATGTCTTCTTCAATTGCTCCCCCCTTTTTGGAAATGAGGTCTCACTGAATCTGGAAATCATTGATTATGCTAGACTGTCTGACCTGGCCAGCAAACCCCATGGATCTTTCTGTATCATATTCTCCATCACTGAAATTACAGGCATGCACCAAAGTGGCCAGGTTTTTTAAAACATAATTCAAACACAGGTCTTTGTGCTTATGTTGCAAGTATTTTAGTGACTGAGCCACTGCCCATGTTCCAAGATCTAAGCTTTTAAAACTATATAATATTGACGTAGTGTTGGAATCTCAAAACCCTGGCTGAGCAACAGCTCTCCTCAATTCTCCCTAAACTCCAACTGCCTATGATAGACGTAGGATATATGTTGGTTCAGCCTACAGGGTCATGGGTCTTAGACACAGTGCATTTACATGAGCAGCGGCAACAACTGCATCAAGAGCCACAGAATCTTACAGTAGTATACATCAAAATATAAGCATTGAGGTGCTAATATCTTGAGGTGGTCATTTCCAAGACTGACTAACGAGATTTATGGGCAGTGCAGCACAGAGAGGGCAGCATGTCCACCTCTTTCCTGCCGGTCTGCAAACTGCCAGGTACAAAGGTGATTAGAAAACACCTGTGGACCAGCGACATGCAGACATGTGAGTCGTCACTTTGGGGTTTGTCTTTGATCTACATAGAACACTTAACCACAGAGTTGTCTATTGACCAATCAGCCCCAGGATTCCACCACACTCCACGTTTACGTGGATCGCACCTACTGATGCTTGCTGTACCCAAACTGAAACAGCTCTTCTTGCTACTTAAAACACACACTCAAAGAAAGGGATATTGCATCCTTTCTCTCATTCGCACAATCTAGGTTTTAATATTTATGTGACAAGAACTCACAAGAGGGATATTTAGAAGGCAGGAAGGAGGCTTGTCGGGCCTGAGCAAGAGAGATTGAGAGTAAGTGTGAGCAAAGGACAGTGATATATAGGCACGTCAATGTCACAATGAAACCCATCATTTAGCTAACATTCTTATTCTAGCTAAAACGTAGAAAGGCAAGGTTATACTTCCCCTAATCCAAATTCAACAGTCTCTTCCAGGGTAGCCCTAAAATTAAAGGCTTCTGCTCTTGGGGTGCAGGAAAAGGAAATCTTTCCAACCAGTCTCTAAGTGAGGGACATTATTACATGTTTAAAGGGGATTCTATGCGTTCCCTCTGTAGGTTGGCACATGAGTTCTGAGTTTTAAAATATCTAAGCACCCCATGGTCTTAGACTGTTGTTTCACCAGTACCATGGAGGAGCTCTCCTTCTCGTCCTCCTTCCCTGTGAAGAGCTGGTGACTAAAGTAGAGAATAACTATTGACTTCAACCTGCAGGCCACCACCAGAAGTGTAAATGGCTTAGCCCAAGGGGCAAAGCTTCTGTGACGTGTGATTAGAAGTCACAGTTCCAGGGCAGCATGAGTGAAGGGAAGAAAAGTGAATCCGGGGATGGGGAAGTAACCACAAGGGGACAGAGACATCATTCAGCAGCCACTTTGTAAACTCCAGAGGCTGCTGCTTTCACAGAGGAGATGCCTATGCAAAGGCCGTCTGAATGGTACCACAAGGCTTAGGAAGAGCAGGAAGGGCATGGAGTTTTCCTGTCTTCTTCCCCTGTCTCCTGTTGCCTGACCCACCTTTGTACCACAGAACAGTAAGCCATGCTTCCAGTTGATGTCACTTACAACTCCAGGCATCTGCCAAGTGAGCCAAAGCCTCACATGTCCGGTTGGGTCCGACTTTGGCCTTGGGGACTGTTGTTGCTGCTGCGATGATGATGGCTTAGGAGCTGGGTTCCAGGTGAGAATGAGACAACAGAGCCATTTACATGGAGACTGTAATGTCGACAGCCAGTGAGAAGTCACATCTGGGAAGATGTTCAGCTGAGGCCAGGAAAATATCATTCGATTAAAGGGAGAGTTCACACATACATCTTATGTCTGTAGAACACAGCGACTCCACTTATGTGCATCTAGGCATCTCCATTTACCTTAAAAATATACACGGACGAGCAGCTTACATGAATTAAGAGCCTGACTCAGTGCTATCTTTGCAGCATCCTCCTAAAAAAAAACCACACTGTTTTATTTACTTTATCAAGAAACTTCTATTGTAAATTCTTGAAGTTTGGTGACAATAAAGATAAAAACAGATCATCATTTCCTTGAGCTTCTTTTCCTATTTTTTTCAATAATTGATATACTTAGACCATTTGTTGTTTGATTTAAGAAAGGTTCTAAAGCAGAATGAGTACTGGTCACGGTGATCACTGGTCGCGAGACTCTGTCTCCCCAGTTGGTGGTCCATGGGGCATCTTTGCTTTGTTGAATGCTTTGTAGCAGTGTTGTCATGTAACTTAGTAAGAAAGTTGGAAAATCCCCAAATCTCATGATACATCAGGCTTTCTCCATCTACATACTAGATCTTATAGATTCTAGACAAAGCAATGAGCTTTTTATGGATCTAGGATTCCAATGTTGTGTGTGTTAAAAGTGTTGCTTTTATCTTGAAGAGAGAATACTTATAAAAAATAACCCTTCAAAATACAGCAACAAGCAAGTTAGAAACTTCTCAAGAAAGCTCCTTTCCCAATAGTTTATTTTGCTTTAGTGCACACCATATTTCAGCATCTAGATGCCACCTCATATCATTAAATAGCGAGGAAGCATACATAGTCAAACGCCAACACCCATGCAGCTATTTTTGTTGGCTCTTTGGGAGGTATGTGGCACATTGCTTCCAACTTCCTGTCTGTCTACTGCTCCATCCAATTCCACACTCCTCTAGATACTTCAACAAGACACGTGATCAGATCAATTCTTTTCAATGCATGAAAGCATAGCATCTGGCACAGGCGGTGCCTTAGCTCTACTCTCCAGCACATTCCTGGCTTGAAGCTGATCACTCAAGCAAATGATGGTCAGCAGGCCCAGAGGCTGCAGAGGCCGGGGGTGGGGGGAGACATCTGAAAAATGAGTATCTGACAGCTCCAAGCCTAGAGGCTCAAACTAGGAGGGATTAACTTTGGTGATAGATGGTTTCCTCGGGAGAGACCCCCAGCTGCACCAACTCCACCCCAAGCAAAGACACCCACCCCCCAGCTCCATCAACTCTACCCTAAGGAGAACCCTCCACTTCTTCACTAACTCCATCCCAAGGAGAGAATCTCTTAGCTCCACCAAGTCTACTCCTACATTTAGGCAGCCTTCCTAATTGATGGTGTCATATCACAGATTCTTGTTTTCTCCCTTTTCAAACTGGAGTTATCTACCAAATAAGGACTACTGATACTGTCTGGTAGTGTTACTGGGATTCTTATCTTATGCTCTTGTGAAGCTGCACACACCATAAAGACCCTAAAACAATGTAAATGTTCCTGGTTAAAGCAGGGCAAAACAGATATCCAGAAAGGTCCATGCATGGTGAACAGTAGGGTAAGATTCCAAAGTCACCTGAGGAGGTGTTGGAGAAGTAACTACGCTCTGTTTATCTTTAGTGCCTTGCTTAGAATCATTCTGGGTAACATAATTTATGAAGCTGGGGACAAGGAATAAAACAGAACTGATCCAGTAGTCTCAATTGCCTTGCTGTGAGTTTGTTTTGTCGTTGACAATCACAACTGTCTCACCTCAAATACAACCTGTGTTGTCATTTTATGATGCCATCATAATTTATTAGTGAGATACATAATGCAAGTCTTCAACATTTGCCCTTGCTTGGATAATAACTTGAATGACAATTTTGAATGGCAGTATGTTGTACCAAAGGCAGGGAGCAGGGGAGATGTGGGGCCTGGGCTGCTAAGGCTTGGGCCTTTCTCTCCCCAGTGCTGACTTTTTGCTGCATGGCACATTAGTTAAAAAAGAGGCAATGTATAAATGAGTTATTTTATTGTAGGAAGGAGAAAATATGCTGCTTAAGTAAAGTGAAGGAAAGGAGAGGAAGGAGAGGGAGAGAGAGAAAAGAGAGGAAAGACAGAAAGAGAACAAGGCAAGATAAGAGAACAAAGAGCAAGAGAAGAGAGAGAGCAAGAGAGGGAGAGTGAGAGGAAGAGGAAGAGAGTGAGGAGGGGGGAAAACCCCCCTTTTATTGTATGGGGCATGGCATGTCTGGCTTGTGGTCAGATGACTGGTAGGGTCCAGCTAGAATGCTGGGAGCTTGAGGCATTGTCTGCTTGATAGAGCACACATCTCCTGCAGGGACAACTGTGAGGGGTTGTGACTGAAACAGGAACCAAAGACTCAGGAGTTATGGCCAAGCTTCTTCTGCCTCCAGCAAGCAGAAATTGCCCACAGGGGTCCAGGGCTCAAACCCAAATATTCTACTGAGCTCAAGCTACCTGAGGGGAACACTGCCTCACACTGCCCCACACTGTCCCACACTGCCCCACAGGAGTGATGTTCTTCCTTTGTTTCAGACATACCTCTGGGGAAATGAGAGAGTACAGTTACACATGCCCTGGCCAGCACATAAACCTCCAACATTATCACATTTGCCTATGGGGTGGCAGCTAAACTCTGTCCCTGTCCCATACTGCACCAGATCTTCCAGGTCCAAGCTCTATGGCCTTCAGAACATTATTTCCTGTCACTCCTTCATTTGTACATTTTTGCTGTTGTCATAACCAACTGCTATCCTCCCAACTGTGCATTTCCTGCCAAAAAAAAAAAAAAAACTCTTTTAGTCTCTATTTTAGAATGTTCCACTTAATTATACCCTGGCATAGTGTTATCTTTTTTAGTAGGAGTCTCCAAGCAAGCTTTCCTCTGTTGCATCACCCTGGCTCACATGGGCCCATCCTTCTAGGACATGTTCACATGTATAACTTCATTAGGCAGGAACTATCTTATTTTCTCTGAATCCCAGGCCTATCACATAGCCTGGTGCATAGAAGAAGCTCTTAGTTTTCGAAAAAGGAGAGACAACAACCTGTCCTGACCCAACACTGGCTTCTCTATGTAGTTTTCCTTTGCCTCATCAGCAAAGGTACTAAGCCATAAGTACCAATGCTTACTGAACCAGGGCCCACTGATGTGGTCAGTGGGACTAAATCAGTGTGGCTGAGACTGAGAAGTTTATTTCAAGCAATTAGACTTTGTATAAACTTTTTAAGGCAGAATACAATGACAGTTGCCATGATATAATGGTGGTTGCAAGCCAAATAGGGTATACATGATTAATGTCTAGCACTAGTTGTTTAGCCAAGTCTACATGCTTTGCTGATCTCTAAGGAACACAGAGGGACAACAGGTGGCCTGTATGCTTCATCATCTGAGGGAGTACCTCAGATTTTTAGGAGATGAAAAGCACATAAAATGTCCCAGGATATTCATGCTCAAAAACCTTAAAAACACCATGACACATGCCTCTCAAGGCAGGCAGACCAGGCCAACCCCATGATTCCCTGCTGCAGAGTTCCCTCTCTTCTTCTGCTGCTTCTGTTTTCTTTTCCTGGAATGACAGAAAACAGGAGGCGTTGATTCCTGTAAGCTGTCTGAATGTTCATGTGTTATGTGGAAATCTCTTCCCAATTGAAACAGTCTCTCCTGGAGGAAGGCTCTTTAAAACCCCTGGAAGTAGGATTTATAAGGCCCAAGAAGTGAACAACTCACACATCTCAAAAGTCTTGAAATTTACAGGAATCAAAAGTGCCCCCCAACCATTATCTAAGTACTGAGGACTATTAAGGAGAGTTGACTCTTTCACTTATCCAGTGGCCTGAAACTGTTTTGATAATGTTACTTGGACTAACCTCAATAAGCTTGTCGGCTTACCAAGTTAGGAATTGTGTCTTTAGTCTTGTCATCAATGCCTTGTCTGGTATGAGTAGACACTGGTTTGCATCACCCTGGGAAAAGTCCGCAACACCACGCTCATTCAACACCACTTGGGCTTCTCTGCTTTGTGAGATCATTTGTAACAGGCAATCCACTGTGATTGTCTATGCCCACAATGTGATTATAGAGAGCTATGTCTGCTTTGTGGTCACACTTACAGGTATGCCACTTGTTTGGATTCTAATCCACATCTCACACTGCTTTCCCTTAGCAAGGAAGTAAGTACTTACTCCCATCTGATGGGAAGAGAAATATACTTTCATTAAAAACAACATTGATGTGATACACAAATTAACTTTTGATTTTTCCAAGTATACCAGACTTATAAACTCAAGGAATAAAAAGTGCTGATGTACAACATGGTTATCTGCTTTCCTTGTTAGGAAACTGCTTTTCCAGTACTCTGGAATGCTTTTATACTTTCACCAGGATAATGCAAATTATAACATTTCACATCTGTTTTTTTTTTTTCTGATTTGTAAAACTGTAATAATATAGTTTAGTTTGATTTTTTTTGTTGCTATTTTAAAGAAGTTGCTTCTCAAAGTTCATTAAATTACAGCTCTTTTTTCCATCTGTATGGGAAGGTTCCATCTGGCTAAAGAGATTACAATGATTTATTTAAAGTAGGGGCAGCCTAGCACTTATTAGGCAGATTTCTGTCTTAGAATTACAGTTGATTTTTAAGCCATAATTTTATAAAAGAAAAGCTATAACCGAACACTAACAGAAGTACATCAACCTAATGAAATCTGTAGATTCAATAATGCAGGCATCTGTGTGACTTTGAGTTACACTCAGGGCATATCGTAGAATATTATTTGCATATTTATTATTTTCAGGCTGAGCAGATATAGGGGTCAAATATTTGTACATAGTTTTCCAGACTGAAAACATGAAGAGCCTTTACATTTTAATTTTTCAAGTGTTCATGTACTAAAAACATGCTGAAAAAAAAATTTTATCCCTCAACAGTGGAAATCTCTTACTCATTGGAAATCTATCAAGCATGAATCTCTGGTATCATCAATACAATTTTGCTCTAAGCAGCTGGGCTTACAAGGCCATCAATTCCTCACATTGCCAGTCATTCAAGGGGAGCATTGTTTCTCCCTGTTGAATTCTGCCATGGATGCCAGTTGTTTACTACCCAATTATACCGTGCTGTTTGACTGCTTTGGTGGTTTTTGCAGATCTGGCTCTTGCAGATAATCATCCAGGAAGGTCACTAACTAAAAGCTCTGACTTGGACTGAGCGATGAAAGTGGAGACAGCGAGGAAATTGTCAAGCAGAGAAGTCTGTGTAGAAAAGGAACTCAATCCATGCCTATGAAAGTGGTGTCTTGACAGTTTTCACCCACTCCATCAAATGGGCTGTCTTTTGATTCACACTCACAGTCTTGAGGTTTTCTTTTTGAGTCTGGTTCATGCATGGTGAGCTGGGGTCGAGTGCCTCTAGTCTTCTTGGGTCACAGGTCCAGGGGCTTGTACACACTCACATTCTATGTGAATCCTTGTGTACTTGTGGTGATAGACAAATGAGCCTAGGGATGAGACACTGCCGTGGGAGGGACCTCTGACAGTCCTGCAATTTTCTTCTTTCTTCTCTCTAAAATCAGAACCTGCATAAGATCCTTCACTTGTTTTGCTCTCCAGTGGGAATCCTCACCTGTGCTTATGAGTTCATGAGCTCATAGAAGTCACGGTGTGAAATTAGCTTGAGTCTGCCCCATCATGGCACATAGTCTGATCTACTACTTCCTACAAGCACCCTGTAATTCAGGGACCTCTTATACATCCAAACTTCAGAGTTCAGATTTTAAACCATGTCTCTCAAATCACATTAAAACACTTATGTGGAAAGTGAATGAGGAAAATTGTTATTTGTAACTTCCAATCTGATCATGAGTGTTACTACAGCATCCTAATAATCTCAATGAAAGCAAAGGAACAGTATCTAAGGCTACCTATGGGATAGCTGGAAATAGTATTGAACTCACACACAGTACTGTTACTCTGGAAGCTTAGGTCACATACCACTGTGTGTTTGGGAAGCAGTTATTGACGTAGAGGGTAACATTGGGAAATTTATTTTTACTTTTAAATTTATTAATGCCATTATTTATTCTTCTTGACATTATTATATATGTATGCAATGTGTGTGAATTATACACACATTCTCTCTCACACATGCTCACACAACCTCTTTCAGTTCTCCTCAGGATGACCAAGATCCCTTGACCCAAAGTACTTTCATTGAGGTTCTGCTAATGAAGTGAACCAACAGGGACCTGAAAGAGGGACAGATGACAGTGGTAGCTTCCTTAAGAGCCACAATATTAAGATTATTCAGAAGGCTTTGAAGCAACTGAAGTGAGAAATGTGAGTTCCGCTTAAAATACCATGGCCAGAAAAGAGTCTCAAGTTCTTAGCGTGTAGCTGATTCAATGTTACTTATGCTTGTAATGGCTAAAACCATTCACAGAACAACCAGTGCTAAAGCCCTTTGCTTTCAAGAATGGTATTTTGCTATGGATATTCTAGGTGGTATACTCATAACAGAATGTGGGCAACATAAACTCCATCTTATGACTGCTCAGGTCACACCACTAACGTGCATTCTTTCTCTTGGTAATTCATATTTCAAATTCCTAAAGGGAAATGTGGCCTGCTATGTGCCATGTCAGGAAAAGATGAGCTGGATAAATATCTAGTCCTCAGGTTGATACACCTTCCACCTAGGCCTGTCAGTAGATCACGTAACACCAAACATGAACATCAACAGCAGCCTCTTCATAGTAGTCTCTGGTTGGATACATACTGACCTTGTCTAGAAACGGAGCAAATGTAGAACATGGTGTGGATTTTTATCCTAGGTCTAAGTAAAATGGGCCAACTTGAAACATGGTTCACGTTTTTAAAGTGAACACTTGACTAGACAATATGGCCAAACCGAACTAGAGGAAGGTACTCTCACATGAAAAATGGAGCATGTTTGGAGATACACCAATAATTGTTCTACTGCAAGTGGTGCTGGTACATGAACCTGTCTAAAGACCAATGTCAAAATGACTTAGCAGGAGGGAAGCCAAGAATATTTTCTAGTATTTAAATTTATAGGGACTTCTAAATTCTTGATGAACTCATAGTACCTTCACCAAAAGGGGAAGATACCAAAGAGATTTTTGCAACCTCTGCTATAAAACAAGCTACATTCTTTTAATGGTAGAAGTCAACGTGTCTTTTAGCATCTGGAGATGGCTCTGCCAGTAAAGAGCTTGCCACATAACCACACAGTCTTGGAATTGAATTCCCAGATCCCATGTAAACAACTGGCATATTGTTGCATACCTGTAGTCCCCATGCCGAGGAGGCAGGGACAGAGAGATCCCTGAGATGTGTTCCTCAGCTTTCTAGCCAAAATGATGATCTCCAGGTTCAGTGAGACCTTGTCTCAGAAACTAAGATGAGGAAGCAATTGAGGAAGACACCTAATATTGACCACGGCCACCACGTGCATGCATACATGTGAACTCCTACACAGGAACAGCTACACACAAAATTCTGCTGGTTCCCTATCATTAAGGGCAAAATATGGTAGAAAAACTATACCTAACATTCACATGTCAAGTATTGAAATTCTATTTTTAAAATCTTAATATACCCTAAGCAAAAATAAATAAAGAAAATAATATTTTGAAATAAATGATTGAAAATAACTACGTGAATATGTAACACTGCAAGGCTCATTTACCTTAAGATAATAGTGTCAGTTTCTATGAAGAAAATATAAGAAAAGGAAGACATAAAATTTCTGCCCAGAGCTCATTCCCACTCTGCATGAATCTCTGAGTCTTTGGGGATATCTCAGAGGTGGCCTGCAACACTAAGCCATTCTGAGACTTAGCAAATAGGATTTATCATTACAGCTTTCAGACTCTCCAGTTTGGAATTTCTCACTTCATGTAACAAATTCATTTTAGGAAAACTGTCTGTCCAGCAAATTCCATGATCTTTTCTGTGATAATGATCCTACAATCAGTGGTCTTCCCACAAAGGGAGGAAGGTGGAGAAAGCTTCTAAAGTTCCCCAAGCGCCTCTCAGTAACGAATGAATGAAGAGGTGAGAGCTGTGGCCAAGGGAACCTCTGGTAGTCATGCTTGCACCTTTCCTCTTGCTCTCTCTAAAACCAAGACCTGCCTGGAGCTCCTGCTCTCTCCCTCATACCCTTTCTACAGGCAGTTATTGCCTGTGCTTATGTGTTCACAAGCCTGAGGATCAGTTTGGGTAGGTTATATGGTGGAAACTTGATGTTCTTTTCTAGTCTGTTCAATGTATCATAGTTGAAACCTTCATGTCTTAGCCTTGGCTACTTCAAAGCCTCCTGATTAATCTGAATACTGCTGACAAAAACCCAACAGACACTAAGGCTGTTCATGGGATCAGTCTCTATATCCAATAATCCTTTGCATTCCTACAGCTGCATAAAAGGCCTTGCAGTTCAAATGGGTCGTTTATATGGCTTATTCCTATTCAACCTAGTGTTTCGAAACTTGGCCCATGGACAACCCACCTCATCCCCCACTGAAGATTAGGCATGATCCCAACAGAAATGAATAGAAATTGATTTTAAGAGAATTTAATAAAAGTACTGCTAGAGGACAGACCAGAATAGAGAGGCCACAAGGATACAGTGATGTTCTGTTAGGAGTTGGTGCTGGAGGAGTAGGGAGAAGCAGCTTATATTGGCTGGTTTTGTGTGTCAACTTGACAAAGCTGGAGTTATTACAGAGAAGGGAGCCTCTCTTGGGGAAATGCCTCCAGGAGATCCAGCTGTAAGGCATTTTCTCAATTAGTGATCAAGGGTGGGAGGCCCCATTGTGGGTGGTGCCATCCCTGAACTGGTAGTCCTGTATTCTATAAAAAAGCAAGCTCAGCAAGCCAGTCAGCAGCATCCCTCCATGGCTTCTGCGCCAGCTCCTGCCTCCAGGTTCCTTCCCTGTGTGAGTTCCAGTCCTGACTTCCTTTGGTGATGAACAGCAATGTGGAAGAAGCTGAACCCTTTCCTCCCCAACTTGCTTCTTGGTCATGATGTTTTGTGTAGGAATAGAAACCCTGACTAAGACACAGCTCATGTTAGAACACAGAAATGGTGAGCACTGTGGAAAGAGTCACCCGGGCTGGGATAGTAATTAAAGGTACCACTCAACAGTCCTGCAAGGTGAGATGGGAACCCAATTCTTCCCCGAGGCATTCTTTAGGTCTGTTAGCACTCTTCATCATCTGACCCTCACTGGAACCCAAAGGTCAGGGAGGTCTCTGAAGCCCAACAAGAAGAATAGAAAAAGAGTCAGTGTAGCTTAAGAGGGTAAATGGGAAATACCCAGGCTGCCTGAAACCAGAAGATACCAGAAGGTTGAGACTTACCCTGCCTGTGGATAGTTCCTGTTTGGTAAGTGACTCCTTGTTTCTGCTTCATGCAAACTGTGTCATACTAAACTAGAAACATAGGGGATAACCAAGTTTGTATTTGAATAAATGCAGTGTTGTAACAAGTTTTTGCTAATAAAGTGTCAGTGGAAGCAAGTGTGTCACTTCTGGTTATCAGGTCTAAATAATGGTCTAAGTTACCATGTCTGTTTGTCATGCATTTTATTGTTCTCTCCTTCCTGCTCATCTGGATATGAGATCTGAGGCCTATACTATAGTAAACTATTAGAGAAAAAGATTGATACTCTTAGGGCATCATGTTAAGGGAACATCCCACCAAGTAAAGCACTGCACATTAGCAAGAAATAAACTCTGAAAGCTAGCTCCATGGCTTAGGAGGAGAAGGCACTTGCTGCCAAGCCTAATGACCTGAGTTTGATCCCTGGAACCCATAATCTGCAAAACCACACACATACATACACAAATAATTTCTTTTAGAAAGCTATTAGTAATGTAGGGACATTATTGCATAGATCCCTTTAAAGTAGACTTTAAAGCTACAGCCTAGAAATATACTTTGACTAGGTTCCGCCTTCTGGTTCTTACCACTTCCCAGAAATGCTGTCAAATTATAAATCTGTCTATGAATCAATCTATTGATTAAGTCATCACTTTCAAGACATCATAACTTCCTCAAAACCCCATGTCTAAACAAGCCGGGCTTAGTGGCTCATGACATTAATCCCAGCACTCAGGAGGAAAAGACAGGTGGATCTCTGAGTTCTAGGCTAGCCTGGTCTCCAGAGTTATTTCTAGGACAGCAAATGCTATATAGACAAATTCTGTCAAAAGAAAGAAGAAA
Source organism: Montemys delectorum (assembly GCA_019843815.1). Lineage (NCBI taxonomy): Eukaryota > Metazoa > Chordata > Mammalia > Rodentia > Muridae > Montemys > Montemys delectorum. The sequence goes on along the minus strand of JADRCD010237251.1, from coordinate 10,401 downwards.
AGAGATAGGGAGGGAGAGAGAGAAAGATCTACAAACTCTACCTCAAAGAACATAGCAGAGAAGTGGTTACTTCAAGTGAGTTATGGACTGACTGGCCATTTGGCAGGATGTAAAGTGGAGATTCAGCATTATAAACAAAACATCTACCCAAAAGAAAATGTGTCACTCAGCAGAAAAGGTCACCTTGCATTATTACAAGGTCCTACACACAACCCAAATGAGATACTGCCAGCCAAACACCTGCCCCTGCCCAGGGAAGCCAGTGTAAGGTTACCCAAGTGCCACCCAAGCCCCTTCCTGCCTTTTACCTTCACTTTTACCTTTCATTGGGGTCTAGCCTTGGAAAAGCCAAAAGCAGCCTGGTGAGTGAGTAAAGAGGAGCAGAGCCCTGAACCCTGAGCATGGAAATGGAGACACTGCTCATGCCTCTGAAGCAGAGTGATGCTGGAGCCTCAGACTTCAACTTCAGATGAAATCTGGATTTGAATAGATAAAATATTAAAACAAGACTCTTTGCCAATAGATGAAGGACTGAGAATACTGTTTACAACTTTCCAGGACAGTCACAAGACCTAGCCTCAACTGCTTTCAAGAAGCAGCAATGACTTGTTCTTCCTTGGAGGGAAAAAATGAAGAGTAAGAAAGTCATAACAATGGTTGCAGATCATATTTTCTGTCCACAGCTTTGATACCCCTCAACACCATAGTGTGTCATGCACTGGAGTCCTCCTACAGACTCTGCTGTACATATACAGCTGGGAATGCCCTATCTAGTTTTATTTCTTAAACAGTTTTTAGTGCGTTGGCACATGATTAAAGTCTGAACAAGCACATGTAATAAAAACATTACAGTTTAGTAGATATTTATCCTGTAGGTCTCAAACTCTAAAGACAAACTCTAAACTGTAAACCAAGTACCTACATCTGTGTACATTAATGAAAGAAAGTAATTCATCAACAGGAATTGTAGAACCATGCACACTGGTAAAATTGAAACACTTCTCATTTATAGTATTGCTTTCTGTTCATGGTCATCAATCTTTTTATCTTTTCCAGATGCAGTACTGATAGGATTTTAACTTTGAGCCCAACTTTATAAGATAAGCAATTAATTTTGGAACATCCTTTAAAATTATTTCCCTCTGAGGTATAAGACAAGACCCATCAAGAGACCCCAAGTTCCCTTCACAGCATGAGAATTTTAGGATTGGTATGTCTCTGAGGATTCTTTATCTCTAACTTTAGACTGAGGTAAAATGTAAATATTAAGCAGGCGCATATGTATGCACACATTACTCTGAGTACCTCAGGGTCCCAGCTGTCTTTTTGTAAAAGGAGAGGGACGAACCAGTTGATGAAGATCCCCAGTCCAACACTATTTCTCTAATCACTTGTGAGGGCTCTTGACCTGCTCTATTTACTTTGGGGAGTGGAGGGAGAAGATGTATGGACTGGACAAGTTGTCTCTGCTAATGAGGTGAGAGGTTGAACATGAAGACCTCACAGACTCCCCACCGCTTGTGGAACTTCCAGAGTTGATGTCCATCATTCCTCTTGACATGAGGAAGCGCTGATACGGGGTTGTTTTTCTAAGTAACTGTTAAGGAATGTGTGTCTCTGGTTCTCTGAGCATCAAGACTTGGGACCCCTATAGTAGTCACTAGAGTTGTATGCTCTGGAGCATACTGAAGACCCACTTCAGGTCATCAATGCAGGTCATCTTGGCAGCCTGTTCAGAGATCTAACCTCCTATCACATCCCCTTTGACCAAGATTAAAGCTCCATCAACTCTTAAAGGTGAGTCTGAATTTTCCAAGTTCTTCAAAGAGAAATGAAGAGACTCATTGGACAACCTGTTGTCCTTTCTTCATTATTGTCCCTTAAGTTCATTAAATGACCTCTCTTTGGTGGCTTAGTGCAATATGGCATGAAACAATGTTAGTGGCAAGATTTCTAATTAACGTTACAGGAATGAGAGCAGACAAAGGCTAGGAGCCTAAATTCCCATAATCCTGCCATCATCGGTCACTACTAATCATTTTATTAAGCTTTCGTGACAAAGTACAACACATCAGAGAATGGGATAGACATGAGAGAGGAAAAGACAGAGCCATGGAACAGACAGAAGCCTGACTTAAGAAGGACTGGGACATACGTCTGAGGAAACCAAGACACAAAAATGAGATAGAGATTCATAGAGAATCAATTAGTCTAGGAAACATTGTGCTGGCCGGTCCAGCAAGAGTTGGCACTCTCAAGCCCTGATGGACCCCATGCAGCTGGAGCATAGTGGGCAAGCTGGTTTCTTTCTGTAAATGTCACGGGCCATGGGTAGGATCTGTGGGAAAAGGCTTTTGAGGATGAGTAAGAAGGCAGGTGCATAAGAACAGTCACCTTACACACCTAAAGACAATGGGTGGCTGCTAATGAAAATATACATATAGAAATCATCCCACAAGGAGATATGCAATATCACTAATTGGGAAACTGCAAACTTGAACCACAGAACAGCAAAACAGCTTTTTATACTTATTAGAGGGGCTGAAAAAAAGCATTGACACCAACTGCTCAAAAGGTTATGGAGAAATTACACCATTCATACATTGCAGAGGATAGTGCAAAATCATGCAGATATCTTGAAAAACAGGTTAGTGGTTTATTGATTTGATTTTATGTGCATGAGTGTTTTGCTTGCATTTATGTCTGTGTACCTCTTTCTTGCATACCTGGTACTTATGGAGGCTAGAAGAGGGCATTAAATCTCCTGGGACTGAACTTAAAGTTGTGAGATGCCATGTGGGTACTGGGAATCAAACTTGGGTCTTCTGGGGAAACAGAAAGTATGCTAAACAACTTAATCATCTCTCTAGCCCCTCATTAATTTTTTAAAGGATCATAAACCCTAGAAATTAATATAGCCCCACTGGCACAATAATGGTATGAATGATACTGGGATAGCTAAACATTTTCTGACTTGATTTAAAGCCACTACAAGACAGAACTCATGCCTGGCACTGATGACTAAGCCAGGAACCCATGGCTACATTGGCCATAGACCCTAGGAGAGAACGTATTACTATTACTCTGGTAAATAGGCTTCATATTAAACTGCCCCCCCCCAGGGACTTATATTTATATCCTTATACTAGTGCATCTCTCACCCCTCATCCAAGAAGCATTTTTTTTGCATTAAAGAGTAATCAGGACAGAGATTCTCACCCTCCAGCATTGCCTTCATGGTTATCCAATGATGGGATTAGACCTCAATAGGTGCTTTGACAATTCCATGATCCAAGTGAGTGATACATATGTGTGGGACCATGTTTTTAGTCTTCTTTACCAAAGATCATCTGATAATCTTTATGACAATAGCAATAACCTTTTATCTGGCATTATCCCAGAACTATGCCCTGCTTTTCATCCTCCTGAACACTGCTTTGCATATCTTAGCATGATTACTGGAGTCTTGAGGGGAAACACTGAGCTATTTCTTTCCTGGCTAACTCCACCCGCCTGTCCTACAAGGACATGCTCTATTTACAGAAAGGACAAGGAAGGAAAAAAAGTCTCTATGAGGACATTCACAGTGAAGTCAAGAACACAGTGTTTCCAGATCAACAAGGGTTTTAGAAACTCCATTGTGTAAATCTCATTATCTACCTGGCTGTCATCTATTATCTTTCATTTGAAAATATTTTAGATGTATTTATTTTTATATGTATGAGGTGTGTGTGTGTGTGTGTGTGTGTGTGTGCACCACATGTTTTCAGTGCTGATCCTCTGGAAACAGAGTTACAGTTGGTTATGAGTTATGATGGAGTCTCATATTCCCAGCACTTGGAAAGTGAAGCCAAGAGGTTCAGGAGTTCAAGTCCATCCTAATCCATAGAGCAAGTCTGAGGCCAGGCTAAGATATGTTAGACCCTGTCTCTAATGATGATAATGATGATGATGGTGATGATGGTATATTATTATTAATATGATATTATTATGTTGAATATAGATGTCTTCATAAATATGCAAATGTTTTCCTAGGTCCCCAAGTCAGTAAAACCTTAGTCAAATTATGCAAGAGGCCCTCCCATGAAGTAGACTTTGCCTCTTTTTATAAATTTGTTGAAAAATCACTGGAATGGAAGGAAACTCCTCAGATAATTTAAGAGTACTGGACAATGTCCTTTTCAGAGATCAAGTGCAACTGAGGCTTCTCAAAATTTATTTACATTGGCAAAGAGCTTCCTAATTTATCCTCTGGTGCCTTGCTTCCTCATTGACTATGAATGTGTATTGGAGTTGAGGGAGGGGTTCGATATGACCAAAACATATTGTATGAAATTCTCAAAGAACTAATTTAAAAAGCAGAAGCTCACAGAACAACACATTATATAATAGAAGGAACTGAAACACTTTGGGTAAAGTTGGTAATCCTAGAGAGAAGTTATCATACACAGAGAGATCAGGTTTCTACAGCTTCCCAACATCACATCCCTGTACAAATTCCACTGAGCAGAGTCCTAGAATTCTTTTCTTGTCCTCTGTAGAGAACTACATAGCCACATCTCTGAATAGCAACAGATCCTGGGATTTATGGCTACTGTTTCTTGCCTTTTCACACTCCAGAGTTCTTCCATCTGGCCCACAGATGTGACCAATTATGTCTCAGAGACAATGAAACTGGGAAGAGCTGGTTTCTGGAGTGTTCTAACATCACGTATTAATAAAAATTCTGTTGTGTACGCTTCAGGAAGTCTCACTCCTCTGGAGCAAAAGGAATGGTGAATAAACTTAATTGCCAACACCTCTGCTACTGAGCTTCCTCAGTACCCTACACTCCTCCCCACCAATCTGGCAGCATCTCAGAGGGCACAGAGCACAGAGTGTGCAGGAGATTCTATCAGAGCCTGGAGATGGGCCAAGAACTCACA